>JADDOH010005585.1:0-88365 GCA_016648135.1 Agrypnia vestita
GCCGTGGCAACGTTGCCATGCGCACGGTACCCGAGCGTACTCACTGCAACATTCCGCGGAGCGTCAGTACCACGTGGTATGTGTACAAGTGAATACGCATGCGCTGTATCTGTCAAGATGACAATGCGGGGAAACGAAATCGTTCTCGAACTCATCGAGCTGTATCGATCGAAGATCGCATAGAATGTCCGTCCTTCTTTCTCTTTGCAGTAAATAATTTCGCATTCTCCTCTTTTTTCTCCTCTTACTTTTCGATAAACTCATTAACATAAACAGATACGCGGCTATCATCATAACCTCATAGGGCGATATATTTCCGCGACGTCTGGAAAACAATAATTATTTGCAAAAAGGACCTTGTTTTTAATAATATTCAATTTACTACAGTAAAACCTCGTTAATTTGAAATTGCGACCCAAAAAATCATTTCGAATTGCGCGGAACCCCGTTTTCGCCAAATGTGATACTGCAGCTGTCATCCATAACCTCATCGGATGACATTTCCGCGACAAGATATGCGAGTCCCGGTGTGTGCACGTCAATTGACCGCGTCATTGTCCCCGAAACATGAGCGTAGATGTTGATGCGACATGTCGAGCGGAATGTTTCGCGATTTGTCCCCTAGTGAATACATGGCTTAATAAAAACCTTTCAGCAACATAGGTAGGTACAAAAAATTTATTTTGCTACAGAAAACAAAACATTTAGATTGTGTGTTAACATGGCAATACGCAAACGCATTCAATTGTCAAATTCGGTGTGTCATAAAGATTTTGTTTTACTGTTTGCTGTTCTAGTCGAAATTTGTTTATTTGAGTTCTAAAATTCTTTGTAAAAAATGGATGTGATAAATAAATTTTATACCTCAGTCACCAGTACGGTTTCACAATTATCAAGTGTCTTGCCGGGTAATCCGGTAACTCGTGAATTCGAGGCTTCTGTTCACATAGCTAGTGCTGGCCCTGGTATGTTGTTTTTAGTGTTATCAATCATTTCAGAAAAATCATAAGTTTCGTAATATTGTATTAATACAATCATTAATTTTTTGATAGATAAAAGAGTTCACATATACTACTGCTAAAACAGCTGTTAGAGAAAATATCATTTTCATGTTATGTTTTAGAAGCACTACATTTTTACAACATCTGATATTGACGTTTGATTATCAAGACAGAAAGTTTATGGAAACATAAACTTTCTGTCTTGATCGTCCCAAAAGTGGCTGATTATTAATCAGTAGTGTGTCCAGGAAATTTTTAGTTTGCCCCGAGACAATTTTTTAAAATACAACACACATGCCCGGGAAACACTCTTTGGGGCGTCAGCTTTCGTCCTTGAGTGCCCAAAAGGTTAAAATGTATTTTGTTATTATTTAAACTACTTGTATTTTGTTCATAAGAATTCATTGATTCTGAGCATGGGTTGCATAAGGGAACATCGCCGAGGCAATGCATAGATAAATAATGGCACAGTTTGAATTTCAGGTCTTCAGTGGAAAATTTATAAAGGCTTCAAGAAATCTACAAAGCAAGAAGTCTCCATATTTGTATTTGAAAAAAGGAGTCTCGATCGATGGAACAAAGGAGATCGGGAGGTGATGCTGGAGACGCTCAGACGAGGAGTAACACAACTGACCAAACTAAGGCACCCGCTTCTCCTGACATTGCAACATCCTCTGGAGGAAAGCAGAGAAAGTCTAGCGTTTGCCACCGAGCCAGTGTTTGCTAGTTTAGCAAATGTTCTCGGCAGGACTGACAACATGCCCCACCCCCCTCCTTCACAAATATCCGATTATAAATTCTTAGAGATTGAAATTAAATACGGCCTCTTGCAAATAGCGGAGGGTCTGGCGTTTCTTCATAGTGACGTAAAACTCCTCCACAAAAATATTTCGCCCGAATCCATAGTTATCAACCAACAGGGTGCTTGGAAAATTTTTGGTCTTGATTTCTGCGTATTGAATAAACGCAACGACAGTCCGACTCCATTTTGGCCCTTCAACGAGTATTGTCCCGCCATGCACGCCTACACTCAACCAAATCTGGATTTTATGGCTCCCGAGTGTGTCATTTCCGCCTCTCACTCTCCAGCCAGTGATTTATTCTCCCTTGGAATGGTTATTTACTGCCTGCATTCTCCCGGAGGTCAGCCATTGGGAGTACATAAGGATAATTATTCCAAATGTAAAAAGTTTGTCAGCACTTTGAAACACTTGCCCACATCCAAATTTAATATTATTCCTGAAGATTTGAGAGACTATGTTAAACTGATGTTGAACTGCACTCCGACACTGAGGCCCGACCCACATCAGTTCATCAAGGTACATGTTTGGAAAAAACTTTGTATAAATCATTATTTATTGAATTATCAACACAAATAGTGGCATACTGAAAATTTTAATTTGAATTACACATAGACAGTAATAAAAACAAAAAATAATATATGGGAGTTGAATAAATAATTAAGAACTAATGTAAAAGCAAATTTAAATGTTAAGTATTTGCAAAAAAATTTTGGTTAGTTATAATATTCAATTTGCAGTTAACACTTTTTCTAATTTATTTATATATAAAATCCTATATTATTTATATGTAAAATTTCTAAACCCTTATTAATATTAAAAGAACGGATAGTTTCCTAAAGCTGATAAGAAATTTAGAATAATTATTATATTTAAACATCTTAAGTGCTCCTTAATTCTTGTTATTAATATAAATAATGTTACCACAAAGTCATAAAAAGTTTAAAATAACATTTTGCACAGTTTTAAAACATTGATTTATGTTTTTTCGGTAACACTTTTTAGATTATATTTTTCTTTAATATTGCTTTAAATGTTTACGATCTGTTTAATTTTTCCAGAATAATTATTTCGACGACGTGGGAGTCAAGACGTTGAATTATTTAGATTCTTTATTCCAATGGGACAATCTCCAAAAATCTCAATTTTTCAAAGGCTTGCCACAGATAATTCAGAAATTGCCGCACAGAGTTTGTATTTATCGTATCTTGCCGTGTCTGACGAAGGAGTTTGTCAACATTCCCATGGTGCCTTTCGTTCTTCCCAACGTTCTGCTTATAGCGGAGACTTCTACAAAGGAAGAATTCATAAAAGAAATATTGCCTTCGTTGAAACCTGTTATGACCATCCAAGAACCGATTCAAATTCTGTTGATATTTATGCAGAAAATGGAATTGCTGCTCAAGTTTACGCCGCCCGAAGAGATTAAAACAGATGTACTTCCGATGTTGTATAGGGCGCTGGAATCCGATGCCCAGCAAATTCAAGAGCTTTGTTTGTCTGTGATTCCGACATTTGCGTCGCTTATTGACTTCCCCGCCATGAAGAATGCACTCCTGCCGAGAATCAAAAAGCTGTGCGTGCAAACCAGTTATTTATCTGTGAGAGTGAACTGCTTATTGTGCATCGGGAAGTTACTAGAACATTTGGATAAGTGGTTAGTCCTGGATGAAGTGCTGCCGATGTTACCTCTTATACCTTCAAGAGAGCCAGCAGTACTGATGGGAATCTTAGGTACTTTGGATATTATGCACATATTTTTAACCAGTAAATGCATGTTCAATTTATTTGATTTATTTATTTTTATTAATTTTTATTTAAGAGCTACATACTAGCCTTTTACCGGAAACAATAGAGAAAATTACAAAGGATAGATCTGATGAATATTATTTAATTTAATTACTATTATTGTAGCGTCGTCTATCTGTGGAAAAATAATCCTAAAAATAATTTATTTTGAATTTTTGCAACAAATTGCAATGATTTAAATAAAATGACTCATAGACAAGTAGATTTGTCCTTTGAATTTTTCAGTCATTTGCTTTGACTTGAAAATTTGATTTTATGTAATATTCCAGTTAAAAAATGCACTGAATATTCTAGCTCCTTTTATTGATTTCCTTTCAAACTTATTTCTTAGAAATATTTAATTCCTTCATCTTTTTGATAAAGATTATCTCATTTGTATGTAACTTAGTATGTAAACATATTGCACTTACATAACTGTCAACATTTTGTTTTTTTTAGGAGTTTATAGATTAGCGATGACTCATAAGAAACTGGGCATCACTAAAGAAGTGATGGCTACTAAGGCACTACCGTTTCTGATGCCATTATGTATAGAAAATGGATTAACTCTTAATCAATTTAATGCGCTGATTACGCTCGTCAAAGATATGGTCAGTAAAATAGAGAGTGAACATAGAACCAAATTAGAACAGCTCAACTCCATTCAAAATGAATCCAAGTAAGTTCTCATGTGTATAACTTTAATACAAATGTCAGGATATTTTTAGAAGACGTAAAATTATGAATCAAACAATAATTTTGTTGTTTGTCCGTCTGTCCCCGTAACGTTCTGTAACGTCCGTAATTCCATTTGAATTTATGCCTAAAAAAATGAAATTACACTACCGGAAATGGGCTTGAACCCCGGGGCAGCAAACCCGAACCGGCCGCTCAACGCATGTTGTTACGGCCGCTTCCGTGGACCCCCAAAAAGATGCCATAAATATATACTAGGGCTTAGCAAAGGCGCGAACCAATGTTCCATCATTTTGGACGGTTGCAGGTAGTATTCGATATTTATCTAATTATTTTAAAGTACATATTTACATTGTTGCCTTTTTTTGCTTTCGAACCAACGTTCATTTATGTTAACCAAAAAAATAAAAACAGTTTACCTAATATTACTGAGAGAATTTGAGTAGCTTGTTGGTGTAGTGGTCATGACACTCGCTTAGTGATGTGGTGGTCGGCGGTTCGAGCACCACTTCAGGACGTTGGCAAGTTAGCCCTATTTTTATAGCACAAGCCCTTAGCTTATTTTGAAAATAGTAAGAATCGCATCTGTATTAAAAAAAATGAACTCTCACATTAATGGAATTTTTAAAAAGCTCACAAAACTTATATCTGTATTTCTTTAAGAACATAAGAAATATACTATCTAAGGAAAATATTTAAAAAGTTTACTTTGCCTTATGTCATTCTCGGATTGAATATGGAATCTTAGCATGGGGATCTGCCACAACAAACTATATCAACCATTTAAATATATCGCAAAAGAGCATTATAAAAACCATTTTAATACTTCCAATCAGAACGCCCTCAAAAGAGATTTTTAAATGTTTTGACGTACCGAGCATAAAACAAATATATGCCAAGAGTATTCTCTTACACCAATTTAAAGACACAAAACAAAACAATAGAACACCGGCATATATTACGAGAGGCAGTAAAATGGTAAATAGAAATATACCAACTTACAACACAACTTATGGCCAAAGAAGCTACATCTATTTTGCAACAAAACTCTACAATATCCTTCCCCCAACCCTCAAAAATATTGAAAAGATTGAAGAGTTCAAAAAAAAGATAAAAGCATGGCTAAAACAAGTCAATGCAGATAAATTAGAAGGAGTATTGAAAACTTGGCAGTAATTTAAAAATAGAAAATAAAGAAGTATAAACCAGTCCGCCTCAGCACAGGAAACTCTAGTGAGGAGGACTAAGAACAATAATATCTACAATTTCAAAAAAAATAAAATATATTAATACTTTTCAAATAAAGCTAAGCACTTGTTCTGCGAAAAATACAGCAATATTTTGGTCTCTCAGATATCCCTGGATGAGAATCCAATCCTTCACATATATAAGAGACCTAACCTGTTACTCAGAAGACTAGCATTCGCCATTTTCCCTAATCCAAATCAGCCAGCAAAATTACAATAATGTTTTTTTAATGAGTATAATATTATCTTATTTTCAGGGCGTTTGAGGCTAATTTGGCTGCAGCTGTAGGTCCCCTAGTGTCAACTCCTGCATCACAGGTGGGGGACATGTTTTCAGGACTGGCCCTGGAATCGGCAAACAAGCCCCAATTCGGTCAGGCAGCGGAGAAACCTCACAATACCGATATGTTCTCAAACCTTTCCAATGGAGTGCAGTCCTTGTCCATCCAAGATAAACAGCGGTTTGTATTTCTACTTTTTAAATGAATTTGTGGACTAATGCATGATGTGTTCACTTTGTCTTCAGAAACATTTGTAAAGAGTTTGTGAGAATTAGTCTCCACGGTCCCGCAGGAAAGGGACCAGACAGTCCCCAAATCTGGGCCCGCCGCGCAGAGTAGGGAAGAGGTGAAAGCCAAATGCCGACGACCTGTCATTGGCAAGTTTAAAGATCCTTTACGTCATGAATAGGTTCACCATTTCCTCCATCCCTTCCCTCGCCCCATATTTAAGTCTTATACAATGTATATAAATGTAATACAGCATGTTTTGTGTAATAGTTCCATACACTCGTAGATGTTTTGCCTGCCACTAAAGTTGAGGACTGATTAAAATTCTACCAATGTTTAGCAGAACCTTGTTAAGGCGGCACATTCACTGCAAATGCAAATATTTCGGCATTTTTTTTTTACGAATATGTGGGTTTTTATTATTCATTTATATCAGAATGTATATTCTAGACTGCAATTTTTTTAGGGCAATAACTTAGATAGAACCTTTGTTCTTATATAAAAGTAATAAACTGAAGATTATTTACAATAATTAAGAAAATGTAAGCATTTATCGACAGGTCGCGGCCAAAAAAATCGTTTTTAATGTCCTAGGCGGCGCAAAGTTTTAATGAATATTTTTATATGTACGTATAATATGTTTATTTTATACGTATGAAGTATTCTTCAATATTTAGAATCCGTACTAAGGAAATAAACAAATACATATTCAATATTAATAAAGTTATAATATTTTAAATGTGCAAGAAATTTTTATATTTTTATTGGAATATCATTACAGTAACTCATATCGATTTCGAAAAATTCATTCGTTTCAATACAAATTAAATTAAATGATAAAAACCCTGAAAAAATTCCAATTGGAATGTTTTCCAATTGGAATTCGAACGTTTTTGTTTTTTTATTTGACTTGTATTAAAGGAAATGAATTTTTCATACTCGATATAAGTTACTGTAATGATAGTCCAACGTTGTACAAAAAATATATCAGAAATATTGAAAAAAAAATGCAAACTTTGATGTCGCATATCTCCTTAACTATTGATATTAGGTCATAATAGCTTTAACATTTTCGACTCATAATCATGGCAGGAATATAGTCCTGCGAGGTTATTAATGTTTTACCAATAACCCTGTATTCCAAATTGCCCAGTTACAATATCAATTTTACATGTTTTATGTTTTGTATAATTATTGACTGGTGCATTTTCAGGATTGCGCAGCAACAAGAAACCATGCAGAGGTATAACCATCAACAGTCGACAGCCTCTTTACAACCTCAAATACAAACCATGTCTGCTCTGCCCAAACCCAAAGATCTGACGGAGAGTCTCATGCAAACCAACCTCACGCAGATGGTTACACCGCAGAAATCAGTCTCTTATCATAATATGATGGTACCCCACGCTAACAATACGATAAGCAGTCCTGTCCAAAGCGTGACTTCCCTCAAAGATTGGTCGTCCAGTTCCAACTCCCAAATCAACCAGTGGAGTTCCAAGTCGAGCACCACGGGTATCAATCAAAATCTTTTGAGTTTTGGTAACAAATCTCAAATGAAACAACCGTTACTGAATCAGACCGCGAGCGCGAACAAGAGTTGGGACGCCTTAGACAGCCTGATGACATCTCCGCCTAGTCAAAATAAATCACCCACCCAGCAGCCTCTTTTACCTGGCAACAATAATTTTTCCACCAATCCAAATAGTGACATTATGGATTTGCTCGGATAGGATTTTTTTTGGATTCTTTTACTCCATTTCGGCATCTATTTTTATATAGATATACCAAAAAATATGGTAATCAAAATTGTGATAAATCATCAACTTGTATATAAATGCATCATCATCATTATTAGATTCAAAGCTTTTATAAATTGAAATGTATTTCTTTTTTTGTGGTGTTTTAATACACGAACACAATTATGTACAATATGAATAATGAAAATAGTAAATTTTCTGCATGCATGGAGGTATTTATCGACTGGCAGATTTTGCCCTATTTATGTGATATAAATTTAACAACATTATAAATTTCAATGTTTTAACAGAATATTTATGAGATGTAATCTCATTTATTTTTACAGTGAGTTTTTGAGTTGAAGTATGATTTTCAAATTCAATGTATTTATTACACTGCGAAAACGAGTGATTCTTCATTATTTAACCAGATTTATTTTAAGACCTGAGAAATATTCTACGCATTTACTATGTTACAGCTTATATAAATTACTTATTACATAATTATATGTGACGTAAACTATTCTCTTATTAATTTTATTAGTTTTAAATTGTATTTTTAAAATTGTTTAAGAAAAATCATCCATATAAATTAAAAAATAAAAATTATTGTGTTTTTATTAAATAACATTTTATAAAAGTCATTTAATAATTTAGTATATAATTTCTCTATAATAACTTACCTAATATTATTCCTGAGTGTATACATAATATGTTGCCATTCCAACTGTAAAAATTATTTTAATATAAATTATAATTTATCTTAGATTGCTATTTTAAATATGTATTGTTAAAGGGCTCTCCTCATTCTGACAATTTAAATGGGGGCCCACAGTTTTGAAAACATTAAATGTTTAATATATAAGTGGTTTTTTATTTTATGCGAGTTATTTATTTTTTAGTTGATTGGCATTGTGTGGTTTCTTGGGACTGTGAATTAGTTAGGAGAAACAAATTTGACATGTCTTCAATACTGTATTAACATGTGCTGAGAACATGAATCCTTTGCGCCGTGCGCTCGTTGCGGCAGGCATGTTCTGTTGATGGTATGTTTGTTGCTTGATAAAAATATTACAGCACCGATTTGTTAATATTTTGCAGGACTGTGGAGTTGGAATCGGCTGACTTGGATTAATCGATAATGTATGTTTAACGGGTACTTAATGAATTGCTTCAGAATCTGGGGTACAAAAGCAAAGATGGAAATATCAAAAAAAATAAAATGTTTTGATTGCAGTCACCGAGGATTAATAATTTAAAATGTACTGAATTCTAGGTCTTATGTATCCGTTTTCCAAAATCATGTTTCCTATAAAATTTTGAATTCAGTAGGTACTTTATAAATTAGTAATCCTCGATGACTATTCAATTTTTTTTTGACATTGATGCGTTTGCTTTTGTACCCCACAAACCTTCAATGCTTGATATTAATATGCATACTAAATACATTTATGCGGATGTTCATTCTTTTGCGAATTACATCCTGTTCTCTCGCTCTGATGCATGTAGCTATACTCATCGGTACTGCATCTGAAAACAGTGTGTGAAGAGTATTTTTTCTTTGTCTTTCATTCTCAAAAACACCCTCGGAATCAAAGGTAGATTTTTAAACGATCCACAGCCCTGGTATTTCATTTCAAAACATATCCATAGACAGTTTTTTGTATTAGAATCAGGGGTAAGTTGGTTGTTTTATGAGTTCTTATGAAAAGACTTGTGCACGGAAAGCAAGCAGATATTACTGATAGTATTTATTTAGAAAAGGAACCTTTGCATATATAGGTGCTCGTAGCTATATTATTTATTGATTTGGCATTAACTTTATGTATTGACATGATCGATTTGAATGTATATAAATAAAACCCTTGTATAAGTCAATTTTTCAGTTTAAAAATTCAAAAGTGGTCTCATACAAGTATTTTATATGTTGATATATAAATCAATGTCTCACAGCTAGTAGCAAAAACTTTACAGGTGGATTCCTCCCACGATAGTGAGTCGAAAAGCAACCATGTTATGAAGGTATGCAATATCAAAGTATTTTTTTTTTCAAAGCTTCTGATTTTTTTATGTCTGTCATTACAGTAAAAGTCTGTTTTAAATTTTTGCAAGATTTTTATCATTTTATTTGACTTATTAAAGCGAATGAATTTTTGATAATCAATATAAGTTACAGTAATGATTGTACAACTTTTTGTAAAATATAAGTCAGAAATATTGAAAAAAATGCAAGCCTTGATATTGCATATCTTGTCATGGTCATTGTTGCTTGAACATTTTCGGCTCATTATCAAGGCAGGAATCCTAAAGTTCAGTTTTGCTACTGACTATGAGGCAACCTGTATGTATATATAAACAAGTACATTTTACTGACTTGTAGAGTAAACATTTTATAACCTTGCACTCCAGCAATGGGGTATCCAGCGCTCAATAAACAATACCTCGAAAGTCAGTTGCGTACGCATCTGCACCGTCAACCAACCACGGCAAGGATAGCTACTATACTGTACATACGTACAATCGTATTAGTGTATTAAAAAGGGTAATGTTATGAAACACAGATTCTAAATAAATGTAGTTCGAAAGTGTATAAATAACCATTAGGTGAGTGTACAAATGACTGAATGTGGTTAAACTCTTTCCACGAATATGATATGTGTTCATTAAATTGGGTAAAAAACAAACTAAGTCAGAAATGTTATCTCTAAATGAGTTTAATTATAATTTTATACCTGACTACAGTAAAACCCCGTTAACACGAATCTCGATAATTCAAAATTCGTCATGATTCAAAAGTTTTAATAACACACAAGTCATAAAATATTAATTAGATAGTTCATTAACCCCAATAATTCAAAAACCCCGATAATTTGTACTTCGAAATAATTTTTAGAACCTTGTGACATAAATCAATTTTAAAAATTTTTCAACAAGTTATTATAACCTTATAATGCACGTGGCGTTTTTATCGCACACATCCGTGTGGGTATCCTTTAAGTATTTTGCCGAACCTTGTGGAATCTACGTTATCTACATGTGCTATGTCCCAATCCCTATAATTGGGGAATTCTATTTCTTCAGTTGGCTGTCTTGATATATGCGGATAGTTTTAGTTTGTCCTTATTACTTGTACTTGGACACAATTAAAATTATTTACATTCCCCTTAATATTGATTCTTTTTAGTAATAACTGTCTTTGTGTTTAATTTTATTTGGAAGAAGTTATTACTTATTAGTTATTATTATTGACTTATTACTTCACCTATTTATGAAGGATTGTATTTCCAATAACTGTATGAATCGGAAAAAATTGAAGAAGCCTTCCATAAATTCAAAGATAATTCTAAACATTTTAAACTAAAACAAACATTACGGCTATCCAAACATGACGACTTAAAAAAATATTACTAAATTGATTTTTTCGCAAGTAAGAATAGCAATATCGCATACTTTACTAATGTCACGATCTTTGCATTCGCGTAATAAAGTGATTTCTTAAAATATGCAAAAATATTAAAGGTTTTTATGATTTTTCTCAAATTTTGCAGTCTCATCACAATTTTTTTTTGGAACCTTAAATTTTGAATAAGCGGGGTTCTTTTTTTGGGTCCTTTGAATTTTGTATTAACGAGGTTTTACTTTACTCGAGTTTCGAGAGTATCAGAATCTCTCATCGACTGGTGGAAGTATTAATACTTCAGTTTAAATGTTCAAGTTTTTTGTTTGTAGCATTGTGGAAATTCATTTTTAATATTTAAAAAATGAGGGTAAACAACACTGTTTTATTCCACTATATTTATTTTTCATATTTTGGTCATATAATGAGAGGCGAAAAATACTCCATCCTTCAGCTCGTCATGAAGGGGAAGATTGAGGGTCGCAGAGGGGTCGGAAGGAGGCGGCATTCCTGGCTTCGAAACATCCGAGAGTGGACCGGGATAAGAAGCGTGGAAGAGCTGTTCCGCACTGCCCTGGACAGGGAAACTTTCTCCCAGATGATCGCCGACGTCGGGGGGACCCGATAGGGCACATGAAGAAGAAGATATCTATTTTGAATTGTTAGAACGTTTTCGGTATTGTTGTAAACGTGTTGTTATTGACAATGGGAGAAATCCCGAAAACGTTCTAACAATTCAAAATAAATATAGTGGAATAAAACAGTGTTGTTTACCTTCAGTTTAATATAATTTTATATAACATAAACTCATATAATTTATGTTTTTCACTCAATTTAATTCATGAAGAATCTCTTAAATGTAAACGCCAAATCCAATATAATGTAAGATATGTGTACTTAAACAATATAATTATTATGTTTAAATAGTCATATATTGATAATGTAAAACATGTTATAATGACAAAAAATATACACTAGTAAAATATTGACTTAGATCTATAAAAAGAAACACATGGCAGGAGTTATAAAATGTAAAATCGCTGCCATTATGAAACACGTGGAGTACTCGTAATTATGTACGAGTGTTATGAATAAGATGAACAATGCTGAGATGCAGTTAGATGCGATTGAGATAACAGATGCGTCAAAATCCATGGTCATATTGTTGTAGATTGGCTTGAGGGTAATGTAGATGCCGTTTACGGAAAACATTACCAGCATTCCGAAGAATACACGCCAATTCTGCGATGAAGTCCTGGACAACACTAAAAATAATAAAACAACAGTATTTAATAATTAACCGATTTCATGTCAAACATAAGACTAAAGGCTGTTTGCATCTACTTTGTTTATAGCAATCGTTCATTTAAAGTATAGATTTTTATGAAAATAATTTGCGAATGTTAGTCTGTATGACCTTACCGGAAACGGACTAGAGAATCCCAAATCCGGACCCGTTGCGAGGAGCAGGGAAGAGATGGAAGTCACAGGGTTTACGACCTGTCGGCAGGTTTAAGGATCCCTTGTGTCATGACTACGTTCACCATTTCTTCCATCCCCTCCCTTAGAGCGACAATTTTTAGTGAACTGCCGCTGACCGGGCCCCGCCACCTTCGCAGCCCCAACGTGGCACATGCCATACTATCATATCATACACGAAAACCGATCATATAATTATACCCCGACAAAGCCACGGCCGCAGCAAAACCCGGCCGGCAACAAAGCGAAGCAAAAAACAAAGCGGTGTCGAAACTAAGGTAACCACTTCATCAATTCTATGATAACGTCCTACAGCAAAGTGTTGAAAATGTAAAAATCTATGCTTTAAATGAACGATTAATATAGACTAAGTGGATACTACCGACTCTAAAGTGAGTATTTTTGATGTTTGTAGCGCCAACTTTGTGGTTAGACATAATTGTTAATTTTAATTAATTACTAACTTTGTTTTAACCACTTGAGAGTGGTTAATACAAGTTAATATAAGTAACCACTCCAAATGGTTAGTTAATAGATACAAAGTTTTAATTACCTAATTAAAATTTATAATTAACTAAAGGGGATAAATTAAACTAAACTGAACTAAGATAAAATTTATATTTGAATTAGGCATATTGTAGTATTTTTCATAAAAAATATTGCCAAAATCAAATTACCAATAATATCTAATGGTCAGAGAAAAATACTTGTGATTGTAAAAAGTTGTGCATAACGGAACATTTAGCGGAGAGGCGATACCAGAACTAACAAAAAATGTATGGTCTTCTTTTTGAAATATTCCAATATTAAGTTAACCAGAGATAGCTCTAATGCAAGAAAGCGTGTTAAGCTGTAATTCTTACAAAAAGACAAGAAAGAAGAAAAATTTACAAAAAGAGAAAAAGATAGATAATTTTTTTTTAATTTTTAGAGAGTAATCTTTCATAATAAAATCGACTGAAAGTGCTGTAATTTTTCCAAAAAGATTCGAAAACTTTACACTAAAATGACTCTCCAGACAGCAAAAACGTTAATCTATGTTGTGTAGGTACTATGGGTATATAAACTGTGGTACAATGGGTCCTTAATACCAAGAGTAAGATAAATATGTCATAATTTTTGTGAGAACACTTTGGACAGATTTATTCACTAGCAACACATAATACAACTTACCAATAAATGCACCCATGGCTACGACACTAAAAAACCTTATGTAGGACCTCTCACTGACAAGGGTTGTGAAAAAAGCCGCTACAATAGTCAAACACATGGCTCCGATATACATGACAGTCACCACTGCAATCACAGTCATCATATCCATGTCGGGCACTTGCTGAGAAACGAATGCAGGAAACATAACTCCGAATATGAGTGTTGAGAATTTTAAAGTTAACAAAATATGTGTGAATGCATAAAATTTTCTATCTTTTAGAACGGACAGGAGTATCATAAAGTTCTTTTTTGTGTTGGCTGTTCTTCTCAGCGTTCCGTCACTCGGAGGTTCATAGGCAAAAATGTTATTGGCAGTTGTATCTGTTGCGATAGTCGTTTCCCTGTAAAGATCTTGCGGCTCCATAAATCTATCGATCCGATCCCATTCGCTTACAAAGTTCGATCCAAATGGATTATTGTTCGGCTCGTATCTTGCGAGTACTGGTGAATTAGTTTGAATGACTTCACGAGTTGTATTGGCGTCATTGAAAGTACCAATTACATTTTCATCTTGGTCTTGGTCATGATCATCTTCGATATTATTTTGATTGGTATTGTTTTCCAAGTTCTTGTTGTTTGATGGATCTTCGCTCTGATTGTTATTTTGTGTGTTTGCTTCGACCTGAGATGGATAGATTTCTTCATCTTCGTCTTCGGTCGCTTCTTTTAATATTTTGTAATTCTTTTTTACTGCTTGCACTACATAAGTAGGACGGGTGAAGAGCATAAGTATGAGGCATTGCTGTACAATGAGTCCAGCGTAAATAATTAAAGTAAGACTGGCTCCAAAATGCGTACATAGAATGCCAATAATTAATGGAATTAACACATTACCAAAAATAATACTAGTTTTGTGTATTTTAAGTACAATTTCAATTTTCTTTCTGAAGTAATGCTTCAGAAGAATTTCTGCCTGTTGGGAAGTGAGTGAAGCACCGATACCTGGAAATTTATTCATCATTAATTTTCATCCTTAAATTTAAGCCAATCAAATAAATAATGTCTAAATTATTAATTAACTTGTTATATACTAAATAAAAACTTTATCTGTATTGTAGGTATGTGTTTAAATCCGTTCTCATCCCCATTGTCAGATTAGAATGATATGTATTTGTTTAGAAAATCCACAATGTTCTGAAGGCATATACGCACATGTATTATTGTAATGAAGGATTGAAGAATTTTAATGAGAAAAATTTAAAATACATTTTTTTATAGGTACTGTGATTCTACATTTTGATTTGTACAAATTAAATGGCAGTCGTCAGTAATATGTAGCCCTACAAAGTTCCATTACTGTGATGTATTATAGCCGTTCGACTTCGTCAATGTTTTCAATTATTTTTCTGGTAGTTTGTTGGTTAAAAATTGATTGACAATTTGAAGTGATTAGTGACTATAAAGTTGACTTATGTAGTTGGATTTGTTAAAAAAAAAAAAACAGGATAGTTTTTTTCAGGTATCAGTTGGTTAAGTGTGATGTGATAGTATGAAATATTGTAAAAGGCATGTACAGCACGCACTATCATAATGTTCCGAGGTCAGATTATGATCAGAAGAAAATGTATCCAATACTAAAATTGACTTCATAAAATTTCCGGCAACATCTTTTGACCAAAGTCAAATTTTCATTAATAAATATTGCTTCTAAGTTTCATTAACCTGTAGATTCTTCCTTTTCAGAAATCATACTAAACATATTTCCCAATACCTACATACATGTTTGTAAAAGTTAGAAATATCTAATCTGTTGACAAACAACTATTAATCTCTCATGCTTCGAGATTATTTGAAATCTATATTTGAGTTATAAGTTAGTATCTAATCACATACCAACCACACAAGAAAATCATTAAAATGAGTTATGTGTTATAATATTTCATTACCAATAAGAATTCCGGAAAATACATTAATGATGACATCGTTTTCTTCAGATTCTGCAGAGAAGTTGGATAACATAATTCCTGCACATATTAATAGCACCCCTGATATAGAAACCACTCTTGGTCTGTTAGATATCAAAACAATTGTTCTGCTCCATGGTTCCAAGAGCAACCAAAACACTGTCATTAGTATTGGCACTAGAATGATATTTTTATCCCATATTCTAAACACTTGATTTTCCTCGTATTCCTCAAGTAAATTCAAGTAAAGAATAATAACACCGTATGCAGACAAAATACTTGGAACAGTAACTTGAACAACTAAGGCACCAAATAGAACCATCCAACCATATCCCCCATCGGGAGGAGTAGGCCCCAATTCAGGATGCGAGGATACAACATTGTCAATGTTTAAATTATTTTCTCTTTCAGGGACACCATTTTCTACTTGAGACATTATTTCAAACTGACAGAATGACTATGTTATTAGTAATTCATTTTGAGGTGTGCATTATCTGTAATTATCTCATTTGTACGAGTATTCTATCTTATCTGATTACGTTATCTTTCTCTGTATTCAAATAAATCCCGCCATTTTGTTTGCCTTTGAACAGTGAGGTGTTGTATGCTAAATGAATAGTTAATAAGTACTTTGATAGAACGGGGAGATTGGGTACTTTAAGTGTTAGGGCAAAATGTTAATTCAAAAAATGTAGGTAAATCAATAATTTATTGTCTGTTTGGGAAAATAAATAATCACACAGTTTATCGACCAGAGATAATTAAGAAAGACTTTCTGATGAACTATATTTTTTGTGCACACTACACTTGTCACTTAAAAGACATAATTTTTGTCCTTCAACATTGTTGAATATGCCAGCATCAAGACATTTGCTATTGATTTAATTTTTTTTCAGCTTCGTGGTCGGTTATGAACTTCATTTATCATTTTCATCTTATCTCATGTTGATTTGAAGATTGATAGCTTTCCTTCGATTCTTGGCCCTTTCTCTAGATAAAAAAAACCCTTTTTATGCTGACATCTAGTATTATAGAGTGTACAATACAGTACTTATGAATAAAATACATTCTTGGGGACTGCAAAAGCTTTGTGATTTTTACCAATTCAGTGCGTCTCCGTGCTGGAGAGCTGGTTTAAGTCCAAGCGGTCGTTTTAAACAGGTCTTTAAATGAGGAGTACCTGTTTACGCGCAGTATTTAAGGCTTCTTGACATTATCCTTTAAATTCCTTAAATCCTTTAAATAATATAATAATTTGAGTAGTAATAATAATTTGTAAATATGTAATTTGAGTAGCTTGTTGGTCTTGTGGTTAGGACGCTCGCCTCATGATCCAAGGGTCGCGGGTTCGAACCTCACTCCAGACTAGCAAGTTAATCCTATTTTCATAGCACAAGCTCTTAGCTTAGTTTGAAAATAGTAAGAATATTGATGTGACACGTATTCTGTGTTCGCATGTCTATTTAAAAAAAAAAAAAATTGTATACAGGATATCTCGTAACTAGTTGCAAGAACTTCAGGGGAGTCTTTCTCGTTAAATTTTGAATAGAATATATTTTTTACATTTTGAGTGAAATTTCGACGGTCAAGGACATACTAAGTTGAACCAGGTTTTAAGTAGGGATTCATCCGATACCGATATATCGGCAAAATCGTGGGTTTTCCGATATATCGGAATCGGCGATATTAATTTGCCAATCTATATTATAAAGTAAGAGTAAAAATTAAAATGTACATATAAATAATGAAATGAAATCCTTGCGTTCAAAATATTTATACAGTTTTGCAAGAAAGTAAAAATTAAATGGCAACAATAAATAAAAATAAAAAAATCTTTCAAACTAAAATTGACATCAAATCTCACTTTAGTATGAAGCGGCCATTTTGTCACATGATACATCCATGGGGCTGATTGAATTGGATATTGCTCTCTTTGCTTTTAAAAGTGATTTGGCAAGGAAGGGATAGAGCTATATTTCCTGTAAAATCTCGAATTCAGTACATTCTAAATTAGCTGTCCTCGGTCACTGCTGGTAATGGTAACATTTTGCTGGTAATGATTTTGATAATTGCTTTTAATAATGCCCGAATTTATAGTGAAAGGATGATGGATTAAAAGGTATTAAAATAAAAATCTTTTAGTATATTAAAAATAACTTTCAAACATGCAAAAATTTATTGCGTTATAGCGTGGATTTTCTTATTTAGATAAATTGTGAGAACAGTTATTTATCAGCACAATTTTTGTGAAAATTCGATTATATTCATGGACAACCATCATAAAACAACTTAATATAAAAAATACAGCTATTATGAAATCGAACAAAAGATAACTAAAATATATTATTCAATTTTTTGAAATATAACAGTGTACAGTGTTCAAATTATGAATAATTTACAATATATTGTACCTATTTCATTCAAACTGATTAAGAATCATGTAAGCTGATACAAAGCTTAGTGATGTGATGTGGTATGTCAGAGATTTCACATCACTCAGCATAAATGATTATTTTATCCAAATTAACAAAACTCACTAGGTAGGTATCTGATTTGTGAAATTACTAGTAACATTTACGAAAGCTAATGTTTTTAGTTAAGAGTGATACACATAGATGGCATTGGTGCCATTGAGCAGGGCCGGTCTGAGACAGGTAAAAAGTGTGCAAGCACACATAGGTTCCGCATTCATAACAGAAAAATGAAGAAAATCATTACTAATTAAATTGGTCTCAGCTGAATTCAAATAGATTAACTCTAAATCAGTAATGGCACGCCTATTTAACACAGGCGTGTTAAAAGGGCGACACCCTAGTGTTCACCAACACATACTCGAGTTACTAAAAAAATACAATTGTGGCCAATGCCATGAATGCATGCATTAGTATTTACGAACGAGAGTTCGCAGGGTAGACAACACAAGTATAAAGAATTGTGGAGTTCAAGTTATACTGGGTATTGCAGGCCAGTAAAGTCAGGTTATTTATTTCCGAATTTTTGCCACATCGAGCCCAAAAGGTGCCCATCATTGCTCTAATTTTTATACATATTTTTAAATAATGCTTTTTCAGTGTTATAACATTGCGTTGGTGTGTTTTGTGATACACTCAATAAGTGATGGAGCTCATTAATAACAACGTTATATAATCAATTGAAAGCATAAATCCATTTATGACAGTATGTTTGTGGAATAAATAAGTACATTTTATGGCATGTGTACACAGATGAGATTTCTCTAGAAGATTTTACTCGGATGTGCATACAAAACAGTACAAAGTTGAGCAAGAAGTAGCCTATGAATCATTCTTGTATATAAATAAACGTAGAGAATGATGCAATCAGTACCTACATATTATCTATAAGGACTCTCAGGGATTCATTCATCATTATGCTTCAAAGTACTCAAATAATATTGGTTAGTTTTTCAGCATTGGATATAAAAAATAAGAAGGCAAATTTTGCACTTATAATTTTCCTGGCCAACCCTGCGATTAACTTTGAACTCACATCGTAGAATAGACAACAGAAGACATTTCAGGCATTTGTTTCTTTGTCTTTTGTGGACATACATTTGATATAAATGAATGTAAAACATATTAAGATTACTTCAAAAATTTTCTCTACAATGCATTTTATAGTGGAAAGTTATGCTTGAAATCTTATTTAAAAATGATTTTCTTTTTTAATAATGATGCGTGTTACTTCAATGATGTAGAATACATGTTACTTCAATGAAAATGCTGTTTTTTAAACCGAGTGAAGCATTTTTATCATAAAAATTTTACTAGGTTGGTGGTTTTTCAAAATGAATGGCTGAGGGTTTGAAACCCCCTCATCTATTAAATTTTATACATTGAGCAAAACCATTAACTGATATGTACCAATCTGTCTCAACCTTTGCTGTCAAATCTCTGAGATACAAGAGCTACTATAGTAGAACTCGCATTCTACCACAGTGTAGCCATCTTAGTTAGTCATTTTAGCAGATGTTAGTTTGTTGGACTATTCCTCCGAAATAGAGGTATGTATGTATTTCAGAGCTGGCTCGGTGAAAACGATCAGTTTCGAAAAAAATGATCGCTTTGCTAGTAGACCAGATTTGAAAAGCCAAGCCGTGACCGACTAATATTTTACTAGATTAAATAGATTGCATCATGAATAAATAATAAACATAAATAAATACATATGTATATGCAATCATTAAACCAGTGCATCTAATTTTGAAGATCCCATGCATTGTAAAGATAATAGAATTTTGTCATCTGAGATGCAAATTATTAGTCAAGAACACTAAACTGAAGGAGTTTGTAATTAGGTATGTATTAAAAAAAATGCTTGAATATTGTTATTTTTTAACAAGCATGAATAATAAATAAAATGTAATAAAAATTAAATTAATTTTCTACTAAAACCTAATAGATATTTTCATAATTGGCAAATAGGGAGTATTGAGCTAAACAATAAATATACAGTTAACTAAAGATTTTTGGAGCGATACTGAATTCTTTTTTATGTTTTACATCATTTGCAAATAAATGAAATGTACCTACACTTAAAAATCAATAGTGAAAGAGTACATATGTAAGTAGTGTCTTGTTACTCGAATAATCTTGAATTCACTGTACATTCATTTAATAAGCGCAATGATTTTTAAAAGTATACATAATTGAACTTAATATAATTAAAGCTATAATATTAGTTATATATATGATGACACTCAACATGGAACGATTCTTACCTTTATTGTGATTTTAATATTAGTTTTATTTTACTTTACATTTTGTTTGGGTTCAATTATTATCTTATGCTTAGAATTTTTTTGATTTTAAATCTCCGCTCTTTTGACATTTCGGACCACATTACAGTGTCCATCTTCTAGTGATGGTATTTTGGCACACTAGCTGTTATTTGAGATTTGTATCTGATTGTGTCGATGATTCGCAACTGATTTTTTGCAATTCGACGGGCAACCATCGGTACTAGACTGCAATAATATCTTAGTTATCAATCATTGGTACAATAAGATACAAATCACAAATAACTGTTTAACCATCGCTACCATCTTCTAGATTCAAGTCACTTGAATAGTATCAATTCTAGTGAGACATTCAAAATGTTAAGATCTATAATGATGAATACAAAAAACTGGATACATTGTTTATAGGGTGAAACCTTAGAAATGTTTTATATAATACTATATCTAGTGTCTAGTTGAATTATGAAGAAAACAAATGTATTACTGACAAAATGTTTTCTATTTATTAGCAAGGCCACCTATTTGTATTTGACTAAAATTTTAAGCACAAAAGCCAAAAATTGTTTAAAATTCATTAGAGGTAAATAAATTTTTTATTACAGCTATGTGGACCAAAATACTCCATAACTATAAAATGATAAAAGTTATTGTCTGTGAAAATGAAATGATAATAGAAAATGACTTTATAGTCTGCCCAACATAACTTGGCGTGCGGCAGGATTGGAACTAAAACCCGCCCCGCCTGCACCCGGCGGCAACCCCTCGCCCTGTACTTCAGTACAATTTTGTATTTGCTCGGGAGCTGTGACATCTTGATTACCAATATACACTGAATTATTATGTCCAAAACAACCAAAACAGTCCGGGGTGGTGCAAGAACAATTACCAACGAAGTATTAAAGTTTTACGAAGCTGAAAAAGCAAATAATGGACCGATATTACCGTCTGATAGTTTGACATGAGTTTGACAGATAGAGCGGCCGCCGTGGAGCGCGCTGTTACCCGACCAAATTTATATTGACACTGGTCACCGGATATTCAGTACATTATGTATTGTGTAATAAATTTACAACCTGGCAACTTCTGTTTCGCGACAGTGGCGACCTCCCTCGCACGCCTAGTTATCGTGGTGGCACTCTAGTAGTTGTTTAAACAATACTAATGTTAATTAAAACAAATTGGACCCTTTGAACTCCTTGAGGGACCTATTTTATTATTAAAAAAAACATTGATTTGGAGTAAAAATAAGTTTGTCAGAGAACCTATAAAAATTTCTAGTCTAACAATTTATAATTTTAGTACATATTATATGTAATTAGTGTTCTGTATACTTGGTTTACTAACTACTCATACATATATTGGTTTTGGGCTAGATAGTTTAGCAATTTTTAGGACACGATAAAGGATTTATCCAGTTCTTGGAAAGTAGTAATCTAAAATCCCTTTCCATATATAGTTGGTAGTTAGTGATGCCACCTAAACGGTATGAAAAACAGTGTTGGTAATAGTTATTTTGGAGCACACTTTCTCTCTATTCAACTAACTTACCATTGTTTCTTCGCAGGGGTAGGCAGAGAGAATAGAACACCACACTCTTCTATTCCGGCATACCAGTTTTGTTTCAACCACATTCATACAGTCGTACGCGCGCTCTTTGATTATTGAAAAATTAAAATAGGGCTATTCTACAATATTTGGTTTATCTGGTTATGTCAGGTCTTTCGAATACGCCCTTGTGTCTTGCTTTGAAAGAATATTCCTAATGGCCGTTATACCTACTCTCAGACTTGCCGTCCCTAGTAAATATACTTCCTAAATACACAAACTTGTTAATTTGTTTTAAGCATTTGTTATTTACTCTTATATCACACATAGCCACTCTTTCTTTTTTTCGAATACCATTTCTTTCAATTTGCTTATACAGTAAAAACGAAATTTCGAACTATGCGGAACCCTGTTAATTCGAAATTTAAGGTATAAAATTTTTTTAAATCGCGATATGATTGCGAAATTCGACAAAAATTGTTAAACTCATGAAAAAGTCATTAATTTTGTGAAAAATGTCTATATTTTTGCATATTTCAAGAAATAATTTCGAAAATGCAATATTTAGTATGCTAACACGAAGACCGCGACATTTCTATTACTAAAGTACCCAATATTGATAAGTTGTTGTTCTCACTTGCGAAAAAATCGAATTATTTTTTCAATTTTGACAAATTTAAAAAATTTTGAATTATGTGAATTAAAATGTATTAATCTATGGCGCAGGAGGCTAAAAATTGTATGCTCTTATGGATGTTTAACCACCATAATTTAATATTTTTATTCTAGGATTCAGGGGATTTTAGGTTCATTGACCGCTTACTTTTTATGCAAACAAGATTCTACTTATACCAAATTTGTTTTAAAGTACATATTTTGTTTTTCTTTACAGGTTTTTAGATTCTATCATGTGAGAATTATAAAAAGTAAAAAAAAGTGGTTTGTCAAATTTACCTTGCAATTTTTTCCCGTGCCAGTATAAGAAAAAAGTGTATGTAGGTATTCCTTTATTTAATAAATGAATAATCAAAGATCTGTTTTATAAATTTTAATTATAATGTTATATTTACTCTCAATTATTACATGTCATGTAATAACTAATAGCCCATAGGTGTCATGTGCTTTTACATTTTGATTAAAACAATCATATTTGTCCATAAAAATGGAAAAAAAAGTTGTAATACTGTTGGTGAATTTCGCTATGGCATCGCAATTTCTTTTTTTGTTTTGATTTCAACTTAGCGGGGTTTCGCAAAATTCAAAATGTTTTTTTTCGGGTCCCTTGAATTTCGAATTAACGAGACCCGAATTAAAAACCCAATGTAACCTACAGACTTATTTATGATTTTCATTAAGTCATCTTGATTTTGACAAACGTGAGATTACAACATATATATTGCTTATTACATCAACATAATAGTACATGTAAGGTATCAATTTATAATATTGGATCAATTTAATAATTTTTATTTTAAAATAAACTATGGAATTACATAAAAAAACTTAAGTACACATATGAAAAACTGTGATTTGATAGTATACACAAATGTGAAGTTATGAGGTACACTATTACTACACTATATTTATTCTGGAAAGCTGTATGGACTAGAGGAAGCTCCAAAAATTTGAGGCAATTTTTCTGGATCCGTGTTGATAGAACTCTTTCCCACTGTTTGGTTATTGAATTTTCAAAATTAAATTGATCTTGATGACTATTTGAGATTCCATTATTACAAATTGTTTAAGTACACCTTTATTGATTCTATAAAATGCTCAATTAGATGAAAAATATTTTTACATGTTATATTAAGTTGTTCTGAAAAAATGACCGATTTTTACCTTTGAATTTTATTAATTTAAAAAACAATAAACTGTAAAAACAATAAACAAAAAAAACACATTTTTGACAACAAATTATAAGCTTATTTATAATAATATGTTTATTCCAGTGTTGTAAGTGCAAGACTTAGAATTAGAAGTTAAGGATTAAAATTCAAGAACTTTTTTTAAGGCATTTTTGCCATAAATAGGTATCAAGGTGCTTGAAAAGGTAAAATTGTCATGAAGCAAGATGAGTCCTCTTCATTTAATCATGTATTGAATATTTATCTTCCACTAAAGCTTAATTTTGTTGGTTTTAAGTAGCTGGATGTCATCAGATCCTCTTCCTCTTTAAGATTTACATTTTTGTTCCTAAACTTTTCAAGCCCACACCATGCTATTAATTTAGAAGCAGTTCATTCACTCCATCATTGGTTGCCAATTCCTTTTCTGTAGGATTACAGAAATGCAAATCAAATGCCTGAAGTGATGAATGAGCATACAAAATTCTTCATATATTCTTCTAGTGCTTGCTGGTTATTGAACTTTAACTACACCTCAAAATAGATGGACCATGGACGTCCCAACCCACTGCCTTAGAATTTTTCCTCTTCTGCTGGCATTTTTGCCATGAAAATACTTGATGCAGGATATGGTAATTTTCTAGATGTCTTGTGATTTGTTTTTTTTCAATTCCTGCTTTTTTAGGATATCTCTTCCCTTAGGCATTCGGACGATCAAACTGTCATTAGTAACCCCACCAATCCAGCTTATTTTTAGAAGCCCTCTATCTCAAATGCTTCGAGTCGCTTTAACCTTATTTCAGTGAATGTAAGTGATTCCATCCCACATAACACCAGGGAACATAGCATTGTACCACTCTCATTTGCCATTTGATTCCTAACTGTCAAACAATAATAAATATATCTTAGCAAAGCATATTTAAAAATATAATATATTAAAATCGGTCTTTATTTTCAGAAAAACGTAATACATATCACAGACCAAAAGAGTTATCCTTATTATGGATATAAATATCTCTTGCTTGACTGGGGATTGAGTCTTTGATATTCTATTTACATATTTTCATATAATATGTAAGTAATTTCACTTTCTAGAAAAAAAAATGCACACCTATATACAAATGACTAGTATATATTACTGTATACGCGTATACATAACTACACATTATCAAAGTCGCTTTGAAATTGATAACTGAAGACATTTCTTGTCACAACCCAATTTATAATGTTGGTCATTAATAAATAAATAGAATAGTAAAGCTATTTTAATCAAAGAGAAGATTATCTACTTAGAAGGAAAATACTTTTCCATTGTCAAAAGGCATATTTACATTGAATGTAAGAAATTACGTCTTAGTTGTATAGCACCATTAAACCTACTTATCTCTATAGTTTTAAAATGTTTTAAATAACATTATAACTAATTTTATCGTTACATTTTATCCTCACCACATATATTATGTATTTTTCGTAAACTGTAAAATTGATTTTAAACATAAAAGTGTGCAAAACTGTTGCAGTTTTAGCATTGACAAAAATGTTAAATGCAGTAAGCCCCAGCTATCATGATCACATTGGTACTCAGGGATTTTTATTCTAATTTCCGGTGATTCAAGTATCCAAAAACTGTGAATTACACAAAAATAATTCACAATTTTACAATAAATGTTTATACACCTATATTTATTTAATGTTTTATTATACAAACATAAAACAAATACAATATCGAATTCATTTTAAATTTTAAACCACAGACTGCCCAAATAAATAAACATGAACTAATGTAAATTCCTTGTTCACAATTTGGCATCACGTCTAGGGCCAATGTATTTGCCTTGTTTAAAATTTTTTTACGAGTATGTAAATTTTGAAACAATTATGAAAAGGTCAAACTATGTAAATATTCTTAAAAATTAAAATATCTCGGTAAGTAAGTCACGCCTTATTACAAGAAGATTTTTACCCAAGAGACTTGATTTTGAAAAGAATTTAAAGAATACATCAATTGTAAAAAAATGCATCTTGTTTACTAGGGGATTTAATTATGCAAGAATAAATACTTAAACTGCAGTATAAATGTGTCTTAGGTTGTCAGATTTTTATTTGAACTTGTGTAGGTACAGAAGGGGAGACATTCTTTGACTGTGACCTATTTCCTTCTTCCAAATAACTAGTTTCGTTCATGTCTGTACATATTTTACACTCTGTGGCCTTGATTAATTTTAGATTGTTTACTAGAGTCTATAAACAACACATTTGATTTTAAATACAGTGCAGCGTTTTGAGTTGTCAAACGCTGATGATTTTATACTGCTCATCCCTGTTGCATCTTTGAGAAAAATGTGCTGAATTGTAACAGAAAAAAAAACTGAACATGTCTTGTGACATTTGGCATAGCAAATTTGTTTAGATTAAACAATTACGTTTAACCAACATCAGGGTAATATTAAACACAAAATTTGTAAAGGAACGAAAGCGGCAGCAAATGTCTGAGATTTCTCAAAGTACTGACATGCTGCCGAACATTGCACATACAATTATATTCTTAAGAAGTTCAGTGCACTATTTAGGAATACAAGTTATTTATAATTTTTAAATCAGATAATCTGAGCAGAAAAAGCAATGAAAACTATATGTTGACGGCAATATTTGGCTGATTCTAATAACCAATGACACAATAACTGGGACTTACTGTATTAAAATTTAATTTTTTCAGATGCTGTATGACATTCTTGTATTATTTTATATTACATCAATTCAATTGTTTTGATGGTAGGTATAATATTACAATTTGTCGATACATTTACTTAAATTGCTGTTGATTTGATGTAAAAATGAATAATCTACTTTATATATACATATAATCTTTTAAATACTTCATCGCAATGATGAAATTAGAAGATTTTTGTCGATTTTGTAGGGTCATCCATTAAATATATCTTAAAATAAGCCATGTAATATAATATATCAGTAAGAAAGCTTGAACAAAGAACTTTTTATACTCGGTAGAATACTTGACCGATTCATTTATGGGCTCCCTATATTGAACTCATTAAATTTAAATTATTGACATTATGATCTAAAATTGGTTATTAACTAAGGTAGTGTGTCACACAAGATATTCAGATATGTAGATATTTTCACATTTTTAGTTATACATTGAAAATATAAAACAAAACTAAACTTTTCTATGAAAAATACATCAGATTGATCCCGGGATCGTATCCTTAATACATCCAAGAAAAAAGTGATTGTAAGTGATTATAATTAATTTATTGGATGACACTATTTGCAAAATGAACAAAGAAATAAAATAAAACATGGATACAGGGTGCCTCATAGCTAGTAGCAAAAACTTCAGGGTAGTCTTCTTCATTCAATTTTGAATAGAAAATACTCTTTACACATTGGGTGAAATGTCGATCATTACGGAGATAAGTGACATCAAGGATTGCATTTTTTTCAGTATTTCTGACTTATTTTCTGTGTTGGAGTATCGCTACAGTAATTTATATGGAATAGTAAAAAATTATTCGCTTTAATACAGGTCAAATAAAATGATAAAGATCACACAAAAAAATATTTTTGAAATTTCTGCTAGGTTTTAATAATTTTATTTGACTTGTATCAAAGCTAATAAATTTTTCATATTTTATATAAGTTACTATAGTTATAGTCCAACATTTTACTGAAAATAAGTTTAAAATATTGAACGTAAATGCAAAATGTCACTTATCTCTCTGTCGACATTTCATCCAAAGTGTTAAGAGTATTTTTTCATATGTATATTTAAAATTGCATAAAGACAAGTTCCCGAAGTTTTTGCTACTAGGTATGAGAAACTTGTGTGAGGCCAGAAAATTATCAAAAAATTATTGTGTTTTGATGGTTAACATGATATGTCGTTAATTTCAAAAGAATGATATGTGTCACAATATGCTATATTTAGATTATTTTTGAAAGGAAAATGTAAACATTCATATGTATCATACGATATGTATTGATATTACGTATTGTATTTGTGTACATACATGAATTCTTATTATTTGTAATTATAATAATGTATGTATAAGCATCAGAGTTACAGTTGAAAATCATTTTGGACAACAATTTTGTATGATTTATGTGAGTGAGAGATCTTTGTATATATTATGTATTTTAAAAATATTATTTAAAGAGAAAAAGTGAAGATCAATTGAAAAGATTAAGAACCTGTAATTTTTCTTGAGTAAAATATTATATTATAATTGAGCCCTCTAAATTAAAAGTCATGTAACATTTGAAAATCCATGTAACGCTTTCAAAGATCCTAATATTTTATGATTATTCTATTTAAAATTGTCATTAATTTTTACATATGTCGTTTTACATATCGATGTCATTTGAAGAGTTTTATCTTTTCAAAATTGTTGTCAGTCCAATGTTCCTTTACAAAAGGAAAACATTTTTGGTCTTTATGATAATGACAAAAATAGCCCCATGTCTTCTAACACAGTGAGAAAGAAGATGGTTTGGAACATTCATTCATTAAAGGCTACCATTAGAAGTAATGATTCATTGCATCCGTTGAGGAGTATCAGCCTTTTAGTGCAGTTTTATTCTAAATTATGTGTGTCGCACCAAACAACGTTTTGATACTCCGCATTGCTAAGACATTCCACATTCGAGTCTCGGTGCAGAATTGACATTTGGTCCTCGTTATTAAAATGCTTCTATTGGTCGATAAAGTCCAGTGTAACCGCAAAGTCTCGCTCTCAGGGCGGGGACCAATAGCGCCGCAGCGGACATGTCTTGGAGAAGTGTGCCGCACTCGCACACCAGCAGGTACATTCTGTCGCCTTTGGTGGCCACCGATCTGCAATGTATCAAAAATTATTATTTATGTGATTGTTCTGTTTTATATTTTATATAAGTGTAAAAATCTTATTTCGGGATGTGGTTGCTCCAAGTAAAGACTTTGTTCTCGTAAGTATTTATTCGGTAACAATAAGGGTTTAGACAATCGTTTATACAGTAAGATGGGGTTTCGATAACAATGGTAGTAAAAGAGTCTCGACTTGACATTCGCGCGCCCTTTTATACATTCTCTCTCTCTGTCATGCAGTCTCTTTCTGGCGTCGCGACATACGTTCCTCAGATCTATTACAATAAGAATAACAACAGTGAAATTAAAGTATACGCGGTGTCTCATAGCTAGTAGTGAAAACTTCAGGGAGTCTTCTTCGTGCAATGTTGAATAGAAAATATTCTTTACACTTTGGGTGAAATATCGACGGTTACGGAGATAAGCGACATCAAAGTTTTCGGTATTTCTGACTTATTTTCTGTAAAAGTATTCCGTATAAGTTTTTGTAAGAGTATCACTCCAGTAACATATATGGAATGGTAAAAAATTATTCGCTTTAATACAAGTCGAATAAAATGACAAAAACCTCACAAAAAATATTTCTCAAATTTCTGCAAGGTCTTAATAATTTTATTTGACTTGTATCAAAGCGAATAAATTTTAAATTTTCCATATATGTGATAGTATAATATTTTACTGAAATTAAGTTAAAAATATTGAATAAAAAATAAACTCTGTAACTATTGAATATTTTTAAAGTGTAAAGATTATTTTCAATTCGAAATTGCATAAAGAAGAGTCCCCCTAATTTTTTGCTACTAGCTATGAGACACTTGTATAAGGCCAGAAGAATGATCAAAAAATTATTGTGTTTTGATGGTTAACGTGATATGTCGATAATTTCAAAAGAATGATATGTGCTGCAATGTGCTATATTAATTTAGATTATTTTTTAAAAGAAAATGTAAACATTCACACTTATGTATCATATGATCTGTATAGATATTACGTATTGAATTTGTGTTCGTACATGAATTCTTATTATTTGTTAGAAGAATATTATATATTCATTAAAAATAATTTTGCTCAGTATTTCATTTTAAAAATGCAGTCTTACTAAATTGTTTTTTAAGCATCATTCATCTGTAATTTTTCTATGTCCTCTATGTCCTTCTGGGTTTTTAGTAGCATTTGTATGTAGATATCAGCCTCTTATTTACATATTTATTTAAGTAATACAAGACCAAAAAATTAAAGCCTTTAAAAGTACAAAATACAAATAAATAATACATTTATACAAGATTACTTTTGTTGGATAATTAAATACATATTATGATGTACATTCTAAGCATATTTTTAACTCCATCCCTTACTTATGTAATGCTATCCTCTTCAATCCAGCAGCTCGAGGTAGATGTCTGTACAGCATCCTGGCTCCGGTCCAGTACAGCCAATTTCTTTCAAATCTCTCTCCATCATCACCTTCAAACACCTGAAATTAAATTACAATTAATATTTTCTCGAATACTCGGATAATAATTCCTAATTTGTGTCGATTTCAAGGTCGAATGTTTCAAATAGGGGAGCGGATAATTTTTTTAATCTTTGCTCAAGTATATGTCAAAACCTGCAACTTTCATTTTGTAGTTCAGAAGTTCACAGGGCATACTTGACCCCATTCAGTGTTGCAAAAGTGTCTCATTGACAAAAATAATTTAGGTGTTTGGATCAAGTAGTGTTGTGTTGTCACGATAATTCGAGAATTTGAGTCAGGTCAACCGAGCAGGGCACAAAACTAGATAAAATAAAAATAAAACTAACCCATAAAAACCAAGTTTTTAGTTTACTCCCTTTATTTATAAATTAAGTTTATCATTATGTAATTAAATAATTGATTGACTGAAAATGAAACATGTCTAGAAAAATATCTATGTCAAAAATCTCTAAAAATATCTCTTTATATCCATTTGAATTTTCTTTTCGTTTTATTTCCTCTTACATTCCCTGTCAGTCAATTTAATCAAGATTTTGATAGATTCAATTATCACCAATATCGTACCTTATGAATTTCCAGTGTCAAATGATTTGAAATAGTCAGAAACCGATTTGAATAATGTAGAATTATTCAAATCTAAGCAAAAATCTAAAAGAAATAAATTATTATTTGATTTCTTCCCAAAAAACCGAAGTGTACCTATTATATCGACGGAGTACCTAATTCAAATTTTAAATATTCCGTGACGTCATCAGGTCGCCGTTGGTAGTAATCAAACTTTTCTGTAATGATTCCAATTTGAAAACCATTAAAATTTCTAAAAACCAAAATTATACTATAATTATTTTTTTTTAACGAAAATTTGATAGATCATTTTTATCGTCGCCACGAGTCTTCTTGCAAAGTTTCAGCTCGAATGGATCACGGGAAAAGGGTTAAAAATCGATCCAAAGTTTTTTCGTCAGACAAGCAAACAGATGCTACGAGTTAAAAGAAAGGGAGTAAAAAAGTAACCCATAAAAACCAAGTTTTAATTATACTCCCTTTCTTTGTAAAATATAACAACAATTAAAGACGAAATACATATAACATAACACTAAACTTACAGTAATTTAATATATTTCTAAAATGTCAGATGTTTTGAGCTTTGATAAGACACTTCATGCTTTGAAGATTAAATTCATTTAGATTTAGATTTTCGACATTCGTAGTGAAGTACCTATTATGTATACCGACGGAGTAATTCAAATTTATAAAATATTCCGCGACGTTATCGGGCCGCCGCGCCGTTGCTAATCAAAATTTTCTAATGATTCCAATTTGAAAAAACCAATAAAATTTCTAAAAATCCAAAATTATACTATAATTATTATTTTTTTTTTAACGAAAATTTAAAAGATCTTCTTGATCGTCACCACGAGTCTACTTGCCAAGTTTCAGCCGGTGGTTATGGTGGTGGATAGCCCTTGGTATCACATCGAAAATATGCGAGTTTGGTGGGGGTGGCTGTGCGTGGGTGAGAATGGGTGACGAAAATGTGATTTTTAGCACATTGTTTTGTTATGGGAAGGCCGCAAGTGCTTCAGATTGTTTCAAAATAGGCGCGCCGACTGTGTCGGTAAATTTAGAAAGTTCCTGAAAAACCTGCTCCAGAAAGTTCTGGAAGGAGAAGGTTCTAGAAAATTCCCGAAAGTTCTATAAGGTTCTAAACTGAGTGGCGGAATGTGTCGGTGTGTCTAGAAGGTTCCCGTACATTCGACAAATTTCTTGAAAGTTCTGGAAGGAGAATGTTCTAGAAGGTTCGTGAAAGTTCTATGATGATCCAAACAGTGTACTAAAAATCTACGCGTGCGAAGCCGCGCGGGCACAGCTAGTAATTGTATAAAATGAATTCAAACGTACCTTGTAAACGCTAATGATGTACCCCGTGGTCGGGGTGTGAGACCTCTTCACTCCGCCAGTGAGGTCGTGGAAGGGCGGCCTGCAGATAGTAGCGACCTCGCTGTACAGGTCCAGAGTGTGCGCGGCCGTGTACCTCATGGCCCTGGGGTCGAACTTCGTCAGGGAGGCCCCTCGCATATTATTGTAGAACACCAGCGGATCGGTTTGGGTACTATTTATAACGTAGTAAGCTATGAAGGGAAACTCGGCATTCTTTTCCATGTTGGCCAGCAGCATCCCGCCCACCGCGGTGTTGGCTTGGGCCACGTCCGACAGCAGCTCGCTCGCCGCCGCCCTCTGCTTGTGAAGCGGCCTGGCCAGCGGGGACTCCAGGATCGGGTCTATGGCCTCCAGAGGACTCATGAGGTGCGCCAGGATGCACAGCTTCGGATCGGCCACTTCGAGGACGCTGAGGCTGTGGGAAGGTATGATGGTCTTGTTGGGTGCTGACTTGTCTGGTATGGTTAGCGGCGGAATGGGGAACTGAAAATGAAATTTCAATGCGTATTATACATGTAATGGAATTTTGGTATGGGTAAAGAAGGTTAAGGATTAGGATTTTATAAGTGTCACTCTTAATGGTGCTAGAGCTTGTCTAACTAGATATTTTAGAGACTCCTTGTTATGAGTTAAGGATCCTCAAAACACAATGTGACAATGTTTTATTAGGTTTTTGTTGAGCGAATGAATGGGGAAAGAATGGTAAAAAAGATATATAATGCGAGTGTTGACGGCGCCAGAAAGAGAGGGCGACCATGGAAGTCGTGGCATGACCAGATTAACCAGATACTGGAAGATGGTCCTGTTAGAAGCCTCAATAACCGTCGAGCTTGCATGAGGAGATGTGTGAATGATGTAGATGAGGCGAAAGTTGTATGTCAGGATAGAAGAGTACGCGCTCTATCCTCTCTGCCTACCCCCACGGAAAACGGCGTAACGGTAAGTTAAGTTATAATAATAGATCTAGAGTCAGGTGAATAAAGAAAAATAAGTAGGCACTTAAAACAAAAAAATGTGATAAATTCTACATCTTGCGGCCCTTATAGTCCAGATGTCTACATCAGCCCTAATGATGGACCCTGCAATGGGATCCGAAACGTTGGTCAGGAAGGTCGTAAAAATGATACCCCAGAAGACACAAACCAGAAACTTCTGAGTGGCCGTGAAAACCTAAGAACATTCTTAACATAGCCTGAATATACTTTTTAGAATATGTTGGTTGTGTTAAAATTTTTCAAGAACACAATACTGGATTTTATCATTGATTGATGCCCTCCTGTAATATGTTCTCGAAAAAATTTAAAATACTCAAAATATTCTGAATATCTAAAAACTAAAACTGGTCTGAAAAGAATTTAAAAAATTGAAATAAAAAAATTCTAAAATGGAGTTACAAAATTGAAATAATTTTCAGGGGTATTCTAGCGTATTTGTTGATAATTCAGAATAATTTAATGTACATATAGTTTATTTAGAATATTGCTTTAAAAACTCCAATCTAATATGAAGATACCTCATTACCAACGGCGACATCTGCACTGGTTTATGGGAATGACAAAGTTTTCGACCACAGGTGGCAATAGTAAAATACAACTCACATTTGGAACAAGATGTGTAAATTAAACATACATACAACTTCCAAAAATTTGATAGATGTGGTTGTCTTAAGCCAGCGATACGTCCATAAGTCATAAGGGCCATGGACACCCAAAAAATTAAAAGGCGGCACATTCACTGCAAATGCATATTTCGGCGTTTTTTTTTTTACGAAAATATGGGTTTTTATTATTCATTTACATCAGAATGTATACTCTAGACTGCATTTTTTTTAGAGCAGTAACTTAGAAAAAAACTATGTTATTATATAAAAGTAATAAACTGAACATTATTTACATTAATTAATAAAATATAAGCATTAATCGACAAGCCGCGGCCAAAAATCGTTTTTAGTGTTCTAGGCGGCATTAATTTTTAATGAATATTTATATGTACGCATATTACGTTTTTTTATACGTATAAAGTATACTTCATTATCTAGAATCCATACTAAGGAAATTTACAAATATTCAATATTAATAAGGTTATAATGTTTTAATTTTCAAGGAATTTTTACGTTTTTTCTTGATTTTAAAACGCTTTTTATTTATATAAAGAGATGATTTTAAACAGTATATTTTATTTGTTCTCGTATTTTGAGGCTTTACTCGCTAAATAAACGTTTTTTTTTTCATAAAAAACACCTTAATAATTATTTAAAAATAAAAATTCCAAAGTATGAAATGCGCCAATAAATGACGTCGCTGCCGACGACATTTTGTTTTATAATTACGTCATTTATTGACACATTTCATACATTGGAATTTTTATTTTTAAATATTAATTAAGGTGTTTTTATAAAAAAATAACTTTTATTAAGTGAGTAAAGCTTCAAAATACGAGAATAAATAGAATATACTGTTTAAAATCATCTCTTTATGTAAATAAAAAGCGTTTTAAAATCAATAAAAAACGTAAAAATTTCTTGCAATTAAAACTTTATTAATTTTGAATATTTCTAAGTTTCCTTAGTACAGATTCTAGATAATGAAGTATACTTTATACGTATAAAAAAACATAGTGTGCGTACATATAAATATTCTTTAAAAATTAATGCCGCCTAGGACACTAATAACGATTTTTTGGCCGCGGCCTGTCGATTAATGCTTATATTTTATTAATTGTTATAAACAATGTCTAGTTTATTACTTTTATATAATAACAAAGGTTCTATCTAAGTAATTGCCCTAAAAAATTCCAGTCTAGAGTATAAATTCTGTATATCATATAAATGTATAATAAAAACCCACATTTTCGTAAAAAAACGCCGAAATATGCATTTGCAGTGAATGTCCTGCCTTAAGAAAAACAAAAAAAAGCTTCGTCTCTCTATCTACAATATATCTATCTATCTTGATATATTTTTTACTGAAAGCCCATAAAATATATTTTTTTAAATACGGCACTGTATTTATTTTTCCTGTCGTATTTAGCAGCGCAAGACAACTCACGGCCAACTGGTGATTAGTTTTGCGGCCAATGCAACAAGCCGCCCCGAGTCTAGACTCTGCCGGGCGCCCTAGATCCTGGCCATATTTTGAGGGTATCGAGAATCGTTTTACCGAGACGTGTACTGACTGGCTCGTTAGCCAAGTCGTCGGCACACCCGCTTTGATAATAAAGATCAAAGTGTTAGTCCAATGGAAGTTCTAAACCCGAGACTATTTTTAATACACAACCGAGTTGGTTTTAATAACAAAAGAACAATAACTAAATAGGTTTAAGCTACATTCCCATCCGCTGAAAAATGTCAAAATAATGATGCTCGCAAGAAAGAAAACCCCCCTTTTCTTCAATTCCGAATATAATTCCATATGCAGATCTAGATTGTTTATATTTGTATATTTTCGTTACGTAAGGAAAAAGCGTTATGCCCCCTCTCCTCTCTCTCTCCGTACATTTTATTTTCGATCATTTTTTCAATGAAAATAATGTAATCTTATCATATTATATCATGATAATTATTGGTTTATGATAACTATAATAAGATATGTTTGAGATTCAAACAACAGCTTCAATTGTAGTACAATATTTTGTTGTGAACTGCGCTGGATCATTATTAATATGTCTTCTTCTTCTTTTTAATCAGCCTTCATCTCTCCACTGCTGGATACAGGCCTCTTCCATACCCTTCCATCCTTCCTTGTTGTTTGCTAATTGTAGCCATTTCTTTCCCCCACAGCGGCTATATCGTAAGCCCATCTGTTTTGAGGTCTTCCGATGCCTCTTTTATTCTCCCAGGGTTTCCAATTCAGAACTCTGGAAGGCCATCTTGTAGCATCCTGCCTTGCATTATTAATATGTACTAAAATCAAATGTATCTGATCAAAAGGATGTGAGTTCTTCAAATTTTTTTTAATATTGAAGTCTCCAGCCAACATGAGTGGAAATTTATGAAAATTTAGAACCTCCCTCAGTATATTCTAATAAAGATCGATGAATAAATAATGTAATATCTTCAACCTTTTGATTTGGGATATATAAATATAAATAAATAAGTTTTAACAAAATTTTCGTTCAGTTTTGATGTCCAACCTGTCGCGCACGATGCTCGTCTACTCGAATCTCGACCCGTGGAGGGGGCAAAACGCTTTGTCCTTAAGTGACGATTACTACCGCAAGCCGCGTTAAGGAACTTCGTTCCAAAAACCCCCGTACGTATTCCAAGCGAGTCTCAATACATTAAAATAAATTTTCTCCAATATGTTTTCGATTTTTTTTACATTTCAATGCTGTTTTTTCGAAATCTTTTTTCTCAATAAAATCATGTCCATGAGTTTACGAGACAGTTGTAAAATTCAAATACCTACTATTTATTGGAGATTAAATACGGTTTACGCGTAGGTGATTTTTTTTTAGGAAAATGGCGTTATATAAATTATCCAACTTTATTTTTAGTACTTTGGGTCGGAGTTGTAGATTCGATCGATGAAACAGTATTTGTTTGCGCGCAGATGTTTTTATTCCTCGCTCCTGGAGGAAAGCTACGGGAGCAAGTGTAAGTATACAAAAATTACAACACAGGTGACAAAAAAAGTCTGTGGGCGCGTAGTGGAGGTCCGCCCGATCCGATTTAAAGGTATGTTCGAGCCGGGAGCGTAGGGAGGACTGGGCGCTGAGAAGCTTCACGAGCAATTCTCATGATTTCAGTTTATCAGCACACTCTTTGCTGTCTGATCGATAAACAAACCGTACAAATGACTACCAGGAACTGAATTGAGGCGGCGCGTGTGTAAGTCGCCACACGTGGAGACAATTAGGTGTCAAGTTACAGTCTGCGAAGATAAGCCGAGATCAGACCTGCGTGAAGCGAGTTGCTACAATAGGAATGAATGCTCTCAGATCTTGGAGGGAGATGAAACGCTACGTAAGAAGAAAAAAAACTTCTTACTGGTACTCCTGCAGGTAGGAACCTGTCCAAACTGTGAACTGGAATGATGAAGCAGTCCCTGTCGAGGGTGGCCAGCGACAGGGGCTGGAGCCGCGCTGGCTGGACGACGCCCCCGTTGCCGTTGTTAAGGAACTGGTTGTTGCTGGCGGCGGGGGCCGGCGTCCACTTGGGCAGCACCACGGAGGAGGGCCGCCGCGTGACCAGCGGCTGCGGGGGCTCCGGGTCCGCGCCCGACGTCTGGCCCAAGGCACTGCTCACTGGACCACATTTTTCTAAAAAATGTACACAATTTTTAACGGATTTTATTGGATGTTGTGAATTTTCCTATTTTTTTTAGTGTTGTTGAGTGGACATTTTCGAAAATCGCTAAATTGACCTAAATCAGTTTTGAGACGGCAACACACATATATTCTTAATTTTCTGTTGCACAGAACTCTTTGTTTTGTCTAAAAAGTTTTATCTAAAAAAATTACCTAACGTGAAAAATATGTAGTTTTATAAATGTAAACGCTACTCTAAAATTTTCATTCAATTTTAAATAGAAAACATTCTTTACTCCTTTGTTGAAATGTCATCAGTTAAAGAGATATGAGACATCAAAGCTTGCATTTTTTTTCAATATATCTGATCTATTTTCTGTAAAACGTTGAAGTTATTAACTAAGTAAACTTTAATACTCTTAAATATAGTTATAAAAACACTTTGATATGAGTCAAATAAAATGATTAAAGCAGACATTTGAACCAAATTCTATTGCAAGGATTTTAATGTATTATATATTGCATCAAAGCGAATACAATTTTAATTTCGATATAAGTTACTATCGATATAAGATACCTTAAGATATTACTGAAGATACATAGATCAGAAATTTGAAAAAATTAAATATTTGATGCCGCTTATCTGTTAACATTTCATCCAAAGTGTAAATAATATTTTATATTCAAAACTGAATAAAGAGAATTCCTATATTGAACATACAGGTTGTATCATTGTTTCTAGATATAACACACTCTGTGTGTGTAATAGGTATATCATCTCATTTTCTATTCTCTTTTTCAATTATTTAACATTAATTTCCATATTCGAAAATAGTTTCATCTTTAAAAAATTCTCCACGTACCTAAGTACACTAAAAAATATATAAAAGTCCCTATAATTTTATGTTCCCCTTCTCCTTAAATAATATCCTACTTAAATATACATATAATTAAAAAATTATTATATTTTTATTAATATGTAAAAAATAAATACAACAATTCTAGCTAATTGTATTTTTTGCAAGAAAATACTTTCATACCTTTCAGGACCAAAGTGAAATATTAAAATGTGAATTAAACTAAGATTTCTTGAAATCTTGAAAAATTCAAATGTTACTATTTTTCGAATACAACCGCAGTAATTTTTACCGCGATTACTGAGTTAAATTTTTAATTTACCATTGACAGTAGTTATAGTTATTAGTTATACGGGGTTATATGGAAACATTAATAATCTCACGGGACTATATTCCTGCCTTGATTAAGAGTCGAAAATGTTCAAGCAGTCATTACCTAATATCAATAATTATGGAGTTATGCATTCAAAGTTTGCATTTTTTTCAATATTTCTAACATATTTTTATACAAAATATATATATACAAAATTATATACAAAACGTTAAACTATCAAATGATAACAGAAAGTTATATCGATTACAAAAAATTAATTCGTTTCAATATAATATAAAATAAAATGACAAAAATCCTGCAGAAATTCCAGTTGGTATGTTTTCGAATTGGAATTGGAAGTTTTTTATTATTTTATTTGACTTGTATTAAAGGGAATGAATTTTTCATATTCGATGTAAATTACTGTAATAATAGTCCAACGTTTTACAAAAAATAAGTCTGTAATATTTCAAAAGAAATGCCAACTTAGATATCGTACATGTCTATTTTTAGCGATATTTAAAATAAATTAAATTTTAATAAATATTATTATTAAGTTCTACGGGTTAAGTATTTTTATGTGTTACAGCTGTTTCGGCTTGTAAGGCCATTATCAAACAGTGGATATACCACGCCCAAACGACTTATTTATACAATTTTAAGTTACCCCTTCCCCTTTAGTGTAATTAGATATTTGTGGTAAAGACCTGTAGTAATGTACGTTTTTTCCCGGGCACTTATCATTAAAGGTGCCTCGGTTAACGTTATGCTTAATTATCAAAATTCCCCGTTTTCTGCAAGTGTTATTTATAAATATTATTTTAATTTATGTCCTTGATTATTGGTTTTTTAAAAATATTTAGAAGTGGAGAGAAGATCATTTTTTGTTGATTATTTAAAAGTTTAATATTTGGATCCTTTTTATATTTATTTATTTCTAGTTGCTCAAGTAAATTCATCCTAAAACCTTTTGTTTCTATATGTAAAGGTTTTGGTTCGTTATCACCTTGCGGGACGTGGTTTTCATTTAATAAATGGGCCGCAAATTTTGACTCTAAATTTTTATTTTTATAGCAGCGCATGTGTTCCGCGAATCTAGTTAAAAAAGACCTTCCCGTTTGTCCTATATATGTGGCATTGCAATCTTTATGACTACATGTTAATTTGTATATGCCACTGTTTTCTAATTTAGGTGTTTTGCTTTTAGAGTTTTTGAGGTTTGTTCCTATATTGTTATTGGTTCTAAAGGCTATTTTTAAATCACACTTTTTAATTTCATTAGCTATTTTTAAAAAATTTTTAAAATTTATTTTTAATAAAAAAAAAATAAAAAAAATCGTACATGTCGATTGAACTTGTACATGTTCGACTCATAATTAAAGCAGGAATATGGTCCTGCGACGTTATTAATGTTTTCCAAATAACCCTCTATATATATGGTACGAATAGTAAAATACTATGTTGTAGAGAAGGTCTCATTTAGAACACAAAATAATGTTTTACATTCAAACGTATGTGAGAATTTCAATTCAGTGCGATAGTCCCGAAGGTCCCATCAGGGCCGCCAATAAATCCAAAATATTGATCTAGGCATGGTGCATTCGGCCTCGAAGGCTTCGGAGGAAGGGTAAAGAGGTTTGCAGGGCCCGAAGGGGAAAATTCAACGAACCGGAACGGTCGATATATCCGGAATTTTATATTTATTTTGGATCGAAAAGCACACACTAACGTTACAAAGTACAGTAATACATTTTTACTTAAATATTGTACAAATAATATTTGTAAACAAAGGAGAGGGGGGCATAGTGAAGTATCTAAGATTGAGCAACGCTTAATTTGGTAAAATAATGTTGTATACTTTGTATATCGTTATACAATGATTGATACATCGACTGGCAAATGATTTACTTTCAGATATCGATAAACTGGGTGTACCAGACCTAGCAGCAGAAACTTTGCTGGTAGATTACTGCCTATGTTATGAGTCTAAAATGTTCAAGCAACCATGACCTAACATCAATACTTATGGAGATATGCGATATCAAAGTTTGCACGTTTTTTCAATATTTCTGTCTTATTTTTTGCAAAAAGTTGAACTATCATTACAGTAACTTATTTCGAGTGTGAAAAATTTATTCGCTTTAATACAAGCCTAATAAAATGATAAAAACCTTGCAAAAAATTAAAAAAGTTACTTTTTACAAGGTTTTTATCATTTTATTGGACTTGTATTAAAGCGAATGAATTTTTCACACTCGAAATAAGTTACTGTAATGATAGTTCAACTTTTTGCAAAAAATAAGTCAGAAATATTGAAAAAAAATGCAAATTTTGATATTGCATATCTCCATAAATATTGATATTAGGCCATGATTTCTTGAACATCTTAGACTCATAACATAGTCAAGAATCTACCTGCCTAGTTTCTTCTGCTAGCTCTGGTACACCCTGTATTAAACATGACTTTAATATGTTTTAAAAATCGCTTGAATGAGCTTCTATCATCAACTAACTTTATCAGCTTCTATATAAATCTTGTAAATAAGGTTATTTTTCTTCTGTTTTATTATCTTTTTCCATTTCTTCATCGGGTTTCTATCTCTATATTTTTCTTGTACACAATGTTACTTTATTGTTTTATTTTCTCTATCCATTTCTTCAAATGTGTTTCCAGTCTTTTTATTTTCTCTTGTTAATATACTTTTGTTTAACGTAACCTAACCTAATATGTATTCTATTGATTTGGCCCGGGGGTAAGTTTTTAAGAATTTGTAAAAAAGTATATTCAATGCTTTTGTTGCCATAATCAAATTTATTATTAAATTACGTAAAGGTCATTCAAAAAAGACATGAAAAAATATTGTTTATTGTCATTATGTCGTCGGATTTAATGATGCTTGGATCTTTTTTCGCGTGGAAATTTTGAGGTGTGGGCCTTTCGTCGTGAATATTTTGTCATTGGACCAATTGATCTTTTACGTGATAGTCTTTTATGATAAAACCAGTTACTTAATTTAGCATACCTAAATATGTACAAATACCTACATATTTAATGGAAATCATTTAATTTTTATATTTTAGTGTACAGATTGTCAACAGGTCATTAATGACTCTGAAAGGTTGTTCTAGTTGATAAACTTTTTATAAAATAAATATTAATGAGGAAAAAATGCAATAATATGGATAAGCTCAGTTCACGTGGCGGACACGTGTTGGCTAAAATTCTATCGCAACGGCACGGTTGCTTTGTCACCACTATTTTATAGCAAATGGGTGCTGCTCGGCTATGCCCCTCTCTCCCCTATATATGAGTCAAATCAGGCATCTGATTTGACTCGAACGGTAATAAAAAGTATCCTTGTATGACCATAAAATTATTAAATTCTACTGCAAAAAAATAATTTATTGATAAAATTCTAGATATTTTAATAATTTTTTTAAATTCCAAAAAAGGGACAAGAGCTTTAATTTAAATTGTCAACTCAATAAGTTCACTAGGGGTTTGGTATAACGTATATGTTACATTCACTTTCGAAGTTGAAACGATATTTTAGTGTATAGAAGGTGTCAGAATTGTCATGAAAGTGGTAGTACCTCGAGTGTGTGCTGATGAATATCTCTCCTCTCAATCAACAGGCTTGGAAAGACGTTTAAGGTCGGCGCCACACTAGGCGTATCTTCCGTCGCGTCTTTGATGCCGCGGAATGCATACATTTCTTTCCATACAATGTGCGCCAACGTAAAATCGGCTACGTCGCGTCTCATGTTTTTGAATGCAACGCGCCACATTCGACGGATTGTCCGCACGTGTGTTTTTTCTCCGCCCGGTCCGCCGCGGAATGTTGTATGTGACTGCTAAATTTGATTGCGGATTTGACGCGACGTCAAAGACGCGGCGTAAGATACGCTCAGTGTGGCGCCGGCCTAAAAGTCAACATTAAATGAAATTGTGTATTTATTATTTATAATATTTATCTCTTACATTGCATTCCAATGTTCTTGTTTTCTTAATTATTATGAAAATTTGATTTTTTTCATCAAAAACTAATACTTTAGGTCTCCTAAGACGAAAGAGCAGGATAAAATATTGTATTAGAAGAGAATCTATCACCAGAAACATTAAAAGCGCTTTATCTCAGAGTAAAATGTGATTATATGGTGATATAATCCTTGACATGTTAGATACAAACATGCCATTGATGATAGTGAATTACCCGTTATCGCATTAATGAGAAAAACTAGTAAACATATCAAAAACAAAATAAAAGATTTTCATTATCTCAATTAATTTTATTTCTTAATCATTAAATTTGTTGAGTTATTCTGCCGTACATAAGAAACCCGAAGTTTTTTAAAGTAGTCAGAATTCTTATAATATTGGTTATTTTTCTTCCGTCACAAGAATGTGTCGTACATACATCATGTATTGTGCTGATCCTAAAATTGATGACGATATTTTTCCAGAAATCCTGTCATCATTTAAAAAGTAACTCCTACGCAACAATTTTAATTTTGTGTTCTATGAACACAAAATTAAACAAGGGCAGTATTTTAAATTATAGCGGACTATAAATTTGGAGGTTATGTACAACCCAGTAATGTTTACAGTAGTAAATAAAAAAATAATTTTAGTTTATACTGGATGCTTAATTTTGTTAGTTTTATGAAAAAAAATTAACTTACGAACGAGCTCTTTAAACGGAACTTGTTCGTGTGTAGGAGGATTTACTGAACACTTTTGTTTAGTGGCTTACTATGGCGGGCTTACGAAAATCTGTCAATTTTTTTTACGTAATATAATATATCCCTTGTAACATCTTTCTGAAGTCTGTTGATAAGGGTCGGAGGCCTCTGTGATTATATTTTGCACAACATGTATATATTGCTAGTATTATATTTTGAGAGTATCGTCATATTGTTTGACAAACTGTATTTCTTCACGATACAATACAATTTGTACAACTTCAGCTAGTTGGCACTGCGCCATACGCGAACGATTGACAGTAAAATACTTTTTGCGAAATCTAAAAAAGCAATTCTGTCAAACTTTTATACCCACTATAATATGGAGTGGAGGTTTCCTATTTTTTTTTCGATGATGGAAATTAAATTTTGAGTAAAATTGAACAAAAATCTGAAAGTTAAATTAAGATACATATGTCAAAAACTAACAAAGTTATCGAATTTTAAATTTGCGTTTTGCATGAATAATTTTGTTCCGTCCGGTGGAGTCCCGTGACGTCATCTCTCGTACCTGGTATACATCGCGGCTCGTACTCCGGGAACCGGCTATGCGAACGCGTGACGTCACAGGCGAGTTGGAAGTCAATCATCCAACGCTAAAATACACTGACTTTAATATTATTTTTCTCTGTTATTTATCGACAATTTTAATTTTTTTTCACTGTTTTATTAGTTTTGACATATATTTTAATTCTATTAAGTTAAATATAGTATTTTTAACATTATGAAACCTCTCCATTGTTGTATAAATAAATAATTAAATACACAGTAATCTTGATACTCTGCAACAGGTATGATCTCTTTCCATTTAAGAATGGCAATCGAATTAGTATGTGTAAGCCGTGTGTACGAGGAGCATTTTTCGTTGTGTCGGTGTTTAAGGCTATAAACACCAACACAACGAAGAAATGTGCCTCGTACGCACGGCTTACACACACGAATTCGATTGTCTTTCTTAAATGGAAAGAGGGGTACCTAGCGGATATTTATCAACTGTTGGTTAAAGTTATCAGGATATTTTGTGAACTTTATTTTAGATAATGTGGAAGCGTTTATTTTGAAATTTTGGCGGGACGAACTGTCGTCTACGGACGACAAGATGATTTCAAATTTATGATATTTAGTCATGTTCGCAGCTTCCAAAAGCGCGTGTTATCACGCTTATGGCTTAGCGAGACGTGTGAAGTTTGGCGTTTTAACGCGCTCGTAGCATTTAAAAAAGTCATAAGAATCCGATACGATGTGAAATTATATGTTTAAAATTATTAAAAACATTTTTGGTTGATACATGTCAAAGGTAATGTTTGACTGTTTCAGTAATGTTTAATAACATTTTACAGGGTACACCAGAGCTAATCCACAATAATGAACACGAAGGTTCCTACCTAATCTATGAATCAAAAATGTTCAAGCAACAAATACAAAGTTTGTATTTTTATTTCAATAATTCTTACCTTTCTTCTGAACTTATTTCATACGGACATTTTAAAGAGATTTTTTGCATTAATAATTTTCTTTGATTTGCAATTTTTAATATTCGATACAAGTTATTTTAATGATAGCCCAACGTCTTACAGAAGATAAATAAAAAATATTGAAAAAAAATGCAAATATTGATGTAGCATATCTCCATAACTATTAATATTAGAATATGGTTGCTTTGGCGTTTTCTATCTATAATTTAAGTAAAAATCTACGTGTAAAGTTTCATGGACTAGCTTTGTTTCAATCCGTATTTGTCGGTAAATACAAGAGAAACAAATGAACATTTTTTTATTATTACCTATCAATCTAAACATCTTTATATACATTGTATTAAATAAATAAATAAATAAATAAAAACTTTAATCTGTCACTCACAAAATCTTGACATTTGTTGGATTTTTAGATAAATGTGAAAATTTTGCTGATGGGTGTTGCACGTTTAAAATAATTCACCAGTTACGCGAATTAAATATATATTAATAAAATAAACAATATATGTACTTTATTAGGTACCGAACCCCTGAATATAGAAAGAATCAATTATTATGGTCCTGGGTCTTGAAAACGATTCGATTATATTTCGTAATGTGTCTATGCCACTATTCAAAAAATTTTGAAAAATGTCACAGATATACGAACAGCGAAAACTGATCAAACCATCAGTTATACGGCGCGTACTCCGTGACATTGAATATTTAAATACAGAATTGAACGAAGTACTACATTTGAATAAAATCAATGTGAATCTGTAATTAACAAATGAATTAGATTGTATTTTGTAAATATGTAGAATTTACAGTATACAGTCTCGCAGCTAGTAGCAAAAACCTCGAGAGAGTCTTCTTCGTATAATTTCGAATAGAAAATATTCTTTACACTTTGGGTGAAATGTCGACAGTTACGGAGACAAGCGACATCAAAGACTGACTTTTTTTTCAATATTTTTAACTTATTTTCTGAAAAATGTTATACAATCATTACAGTTACTTATATGGATTGTAAAAAATTTTGATATAAGTCAAATAAAATTATTAAAAATATTGTGGAAATTTAAAATGTATATTTTTGTAAGATTTTTGCCAATAAATTTGACTTGAATGAAAGCGAATGAATATTATATTCCATATAAGTTACTGTAGTGACTTTCATTACAGTAACTTCAACGTTTTAAAGAAAATAAGTCAGATGTCGCTTAATTCCATAACTGTCGAGATTTCATCCAAAGTGTAATGAATATTTTTATTCAAAATTGCATGAACAAGACTTCCTCGAAGTTTTTGCTAATAGCTATTAGACAGCCTTTGCAGCAACGTCTTGAAAATAAATATAAATTATTTCTAAATTAAATTTTGTTGTTGTTAGATGCTTGTTAGTACGAGTAATAGTTAAAAGTACTGCCTAATGTAACTACGTTTGTTAATTTGTTGTTAAATAAATTGCACAAACACTTCTCGCAATTTTTTATGCATACCTAATTGTGAAATCAAGTAGCAAAAATGCATTTGAGTTCAATTGCAAAATCGAATAGCTGTAAAAATGTTTAGTTTTTAAATAACTAGCTGCGTGGTTAGCTGCATTCCAAAGGATAATGTATGGGAGTACCTACATACGTACGTGATCATGGTGGATGTTTTATGTTGCATACACGTTTTAAAATGTGAATATGTATTTTATACTGTTTAAGAAATCGAAAATGCCTGTAACATATCACTATAAAAATGCGACATAACATTATATTAAACTTAATTAAATATCTATAAATTTTAAAATATTATATACAATAGGAAGTTATGGATAGCGCCTTTAATTCGTGCCATTTAATACGGTTTTCAAAATGTGTAATAAAAATTCTACGGTATGATTTTTGTGGTTCTTTTAATTTAGAAATAGAAAAAATGGGTAGACCATAAAAGATATCCACTAAAAATCATCCAAGGTGGATTATACTCAAAGACCATAACAGACTAAGAGCCAGCTACCGCCAGATTTACGTTATAGTATCAAGCCGGAAATATTTTCTGTAATATACGCTATAGTAGGTAATATATATTTGGATATTATGACATTTGAGTACGGGAGATTTTGGCAGATAACAGGTAATACAGGTGCAAAAGAAAAAGTAAAACGTAAAAATTAAAAATTAGATTTTTTTATGTGTTTAACGAGACAGTACTATACACTCATATTAATCATTGTCAGAATCTTTTCGCGGTTCATTTATTAGCACTATGAAAAAAAATCTGAATTTAAATTTTTACCCGGCCACTATTTAACAATATTACTGATACCTTTTATTTTAATGTTTTAGTAACACATTTTTTTGTACCTGTATTATCTGTTATCTGCCAAAATCATCCGAATTCAAATGTCATAATATCCATACCTTGTTATTTACTATACATCTAGAGAAAATATTTCAGATTTGATACTGTAACGTAAGTATGGCGGTCTCTGGCTCCTTATTAACTAATCTCAATTGTAGAGGACTTAGCTTTGAACATTATAATGTATAAAATGTGATTAAGATTATTGAATTTTTTTATTTATTTATGAGGTATAAAAGCAAAGGCAGCAATATTCAAAAAATTTAAAAAATGTTTGGAATGCAATTACCGAAGATTACATATTTAAAATGCACTGAATTATAGATTTTATGTATCTCAAAAATCATGTTTCGAAAATAAAACTCAAATTCAATACATTATAAATTAGTAGGTAATCCTCGACAACTGCATTAAAATTTTTTTTGGATATTGCTGCCTTTGCTTTTATGCCCCACGTTTCATACGGTAAGTTATTTAAAAATGGCACATGTTAATTAATGGCACTACCAACACTTCTTTACAACTTGTGTTTAAACAAGTTTGGTAAAGATTATTAAATCTACTAAATAGGTATAGATTAGATTACAAATAAAATACATAGGGGAGACCGGGTACAAAAGTAACATTTTGTACTTTTACCTTAGTTTCCGGTTAAGTGTTATTATTCTGATGAAATGAATATAGCTATATATAAATTCCGTTTATGTTCTTTACATTAGTATCTTGATTTACCTTATTATTGTGTATTTCATACGAATCACAGGGACTTTAAAAAAGTTCGTTAGTTGTTACTTTCGACCACGTCGGCAGGTCGAAAGTAACAAGTTGTGGGTCGAAAGTAACAGGACAAAGGGGTTTGTAATGAATGTGATATGACATATTAAATCAACAAATTATTTATTACAAAACTTTGTATTGATAACACAAACAAACATTTGTATTCTAAATTTTTTTTAAAATATATATTTTATGAAAACAAATAAATATTATTAACTCCTTGTTAGAAATTATTCTTAGGTTAAGTAATGTGATCAATTATTATAAATCATTTCAAATCATCAGTCTTCAATTCAGACTCGCAATTATGGCACACGTAGTTTGCATCATCACTGACGCATTCAGCATGTGGCCACATTTTACATTCGATACATTGTATTCATTGCTCATTTGTTTGACTATTGTTAAAAGTTTCTAAATTAACGAGACAGAAGCAATCTTCGTCGTCAGATTTATTTTCCTTGCCTTTAGTTGCTTTCTTTGTCTTTTTTCCTTTTCCCTTTCCTTTCGTGGATATCATCTATCTCTTGTTTTTTCCAGTATCGGGCTATAAAACCATTTTCTTGGCGTTATTTCTTTGTTGGTGTACTTCTTCAATTGCAGTTTTTTCGGGCGTGTCCGTCAATATTTCCGTCTTACGTCTTTTACGTCCCTTATTTGTTACAGTCTTCGGACCTGCTTGTGGTAAAGGTCTGAGATCTTTAGGTGTGAAATTAAACGACTCAGAAGAACTTGTTCGTTGTAGCCCACTAGGTCCTGGTACTGGTGATTTATATATTTGATCGGAAATTGAGTTAGTTAACAGAGAATAAGCGTCAGCAGCGAACGGATCCAGTAAATGTTGAACAGACGATGATTTGTTATTATTGAATGAATTGTTTGACAAATCATTACTATCTGTACGCTGGTTACTAGATGTTGGAAGATAATCAACTAGAGTATCCGGATCAACTTGGATGAAGGACGTTGTATCAAAACTGGTCAACAAATCATTTTGTGAAATTTGTTGGACTTATATCGGTACAGGTAAACAGGCTTTTCGATACATTTCCATGTCAGTAGTTCCTCGTGCGATACTTCTTATGCGTTGTCGCGGCATTCTGTTGAAATAAATATATACAAAAAAGATTAATTTAACTAAATCTATACGGGGACAAAAGTAACATGTTACTTTTGTACCCATAGGGCTATGTTACTTTTGTACCCAACCACATTTTCGTTAAAACATGACTGATAACCTTGACACGGAACGTGCTAGACAAAAACGAATTAAAACACTGTGAAATCAATCTAATCAAGAATTAATATGCAAATATTTAGATTAATATTATACTTATAGTACTAAGTAAACATTAAATAAGTAAATGTCAAAAAACTTACTTTTGTTTGGTGAAATCACGTAATGTCCTCTCACATGACCTAAAAGCACGTGGCGCGCGCGGCGGCTGAACGCAGCTGAGGGGGGCGATACCGGCTATCGTCTCATGGTAGCGAAGCGGTGTTTTGAGTGTTGGATAAACCTACAGAGCATTTGTTACTTTTGACCCGTCGTTACTTTTGTACCCGGTCTCCCCTATCATATGGCAGGTTCAAATTTTTTTCAGGTAACTAAGAAAATAAACACAAAATTTTTCTCTTTCAAGGGGAATGAAAATATAATCGTTATTTATTTTATTTTTAGGTCTATTTGAAAATTGTTCAGTCGGTATATGAAGAGGCTAATAATCGTCGCTAAATATACAGCAAAACCTTGGATTGCGAGTAACTGAGTCTGTATGTATTTTGAAGAGCAGTGAAAAACAATTAAATTTATAGCTGACAGCAAGGTCTTACAGTACATACAATTCAATACACTTTTCTTGTCGGTGAAAAAACATAGCCAATCACTCTGGTTATGGGTGAACTCGGTTAGGAATAGGGAATACAATACCGATCCCGCGAGATCGGGATCCCGCAAGATCTCGAGGCATTTTACGAGTTCAATCCCGAACCGAAAAATTGGACGAAATTATCGGGATTGATCAACATTTTTTATATTTTGTATGTTTAATTATGTATGTCTATAGAGCTTTTAGTAAGTACTTAAAACTTATGTTCATGTCATATTCAAATAATGAAAATAGCTTTGAATAATATTTGCTGTATTTTATCAATAGTAATAGTAATAAAAACTACTACCAACTTTGCTACATTGACTGATTGATGCTTAGAAAAACACCTACAAAAACTTTAATGCAATGATTAATAATGAACATTTTATTAAAATTGCTGATATAAAAATGCAATTGTCGTTAATCGCTATTCAGCTCTATAAACAAACAAAAAACACAAAAAAATATTCGGGATCCCGATCTGTAGGGATCCCGCGGGATTGGAAATCTAATCTCGAGGGATCCCGAAAGGGCAATCCCGACTCGGGATTGCATTCCCTAGTTAGGAGCCGACCACCGATGAATTGATGGATCTAAATCGGAGTAACAGCAGGAGATGATGTAAGAGATATTGTCTAAGGAGGAAGAGAAAAAGACGGACCTCATATCAAATGAGATTAGGGAAATGTGGATAAACTGTGCTAGATTTTGTAGAAAAGCACCACCCAAATGATGCTATAGCAGTGTGAACAATGAACTTTATTAACGAGAAAGCAATGTTACATTTCTGCGAAATTCTTATAAGAAGGTACAATCAATTTTTATTTTATTTTTATTTCCAGTATAGATGCGTCATATCAATATTCTCTCTGTTAAAAACTAACTTGCTGACCTCCTGAGTGGAGCTCGACCACCAACCTTTGGATCTGCAGGCGGGAGTCTTAACCACTAGACCAATAAGCTACTTAGATATATTGGATAGGTTTCTTGTTAATGTCACACAAAAAACAAAAAAAAAAAAAGAACTATAAACAGATATTTTGCATTAATCAATTTAATGTAAAAATTTTTGGGTAATGAAACGAATCATCTATGTTGTCATTATTAATTGGATATTTCTTTTTTTGATACACGTTTTTGTAACTAATTATCCTCGCAATCCAAGATTTTACTGCTCTAAAATATTATAGACAAATAAAGGGTTAAATTTAGAATTTAGGTACAGCTATATATATAATTGAAAGGAAATGAATGTAGGATTACAGACCATGCGTTTTGTGATTGTTGCGCAAGCCAAATGACACATGGGCCCTTTTCCATACAGACCGATGCTGGCTCGAATCTGTCGGAGAAGCGAATCAATATGTCAGTATTGGGAATATATCCAGGAAACACACCTAAAGGGATTCCTGATTAATCTGTTTAACACATTAAATCCAGCTATTGTTCAATCAACGCTATTCTACCTAAGGACAGGTACACAATGGTGTGGGGTGTTGGAGACAATGATTATACTCACTGGTACATCCTAGTTAAATCATATCAAGCGGTGCAATCTTCTACCTAGTGCTATTGTCGTGGCGTATAAATACCTGTTGTTAATTTATAATAATTTAATCTATGTAAGGGCGGGTACACAATGGCTAGATAATCAGTCATCTCAATCAAAAAATCATACCATGCGATAATTATATACTTCTATCTAGTGTTATGGAAATGGTGAATACTACAATAGTTATTAATCTAAATATACTTAATCTATCCAATCTTAAAGCTGGCATACAAGCAAGGAATATATTTGGATAATCGCTAATATATACACACTGATTCATAATGATGGACTCAATTTCATACCGCTGTATTTCCTAAATTATAAGTTATTTGTGAAAGATCTACATATCAATTGAAATTGGTCTGAATGTTTTGAATACCATCGCTAGATCGCTCACAGTTCCGCTAGAGTGCTAGCGCCACTATATTATAGCCATTTCGCGTCAGTTGTGAGTAAAATAGTTACTTTTCAGCACATGGTTTTCTCAAATTGGTGGTACCAACGACAATTGGGGACAAAAGGCACGTCGTACTACAGTTGCCGAATCAGTTTTACAGAACTCGCGAACGCAGAAAACCTTGCGCTGCATTGTATCTTATTTTATTCAAAACTAAGGCGAAATGGGTGTTTGGCGGTGCGAGCCCTCTAATGATTGTTCGGGGAATTACGAGAGATCTAGCAGTATAATTCGAAGCTTTCGGACCTCCTCTTTCAACTACTATGTAAGTCATTCACATACAACGTATAATTCAGGAAGTATAGCGGAATGAAATTGAGTCATTTTGAATAATCCTGTGCATTGCAGTAAAAAATTGCACCAAGCGTTCTTTGCCGTCGTGAAAATGAACTTTTATAATACATTAATTAATTTAAGCAAACATTTTCTACTTAAAGACGAATATTACAGGGGCAATTAATAATTCTAAAAATGAACAAATCATACTTAAAATATACACGGTGCTTTGTATTGTATCTACGTATTATTATTATTATGGACAAATTCATATGTACATCTCTTTTCATTTAAGAAAAACAATCGAATTAGTTTATGTACACCGTGCGTACGAGGCACATTGTTTTTTTGTGTTGGTTTAAAACCCGTAAACACCAACACAACGATACAATGTGCGTCGTCCGCACGGCTTACACATACTAATTCGATTGTCTTTCTTAAATGGAAAGAGGAGTACCTAGCGGATATTTATCAACTGTTGGTTAAAGTTAACAGGATATTTTGTGAACTTAAGAAAATGTACAAGTGCTTATTTTGAACTTTGACGTGAAGAACTGTCGTCTACAAACGAGAGGATGATTTCAAATGCATGATATTTAAAGTGATGTTTACAATGCAAGAGGTCTACATGTTACTAAATACAGAAGCCGCTTACAAATATGAATCAATGAAATAACAAATTAAAAACAAATTTTCATTAAAAGAAAAACACGTACATCTTAGCGAGAGGGAAAATTCTCTACCTGTTCTGAATTGCTCGAGAATCGACGCTCCGCGAGCAACAAGCTGTGCCAAATTACCATGCGATTTAACGACACACGTGTTGCAAAAAATAAACACTTCAGCGACAAAACAACGGGCTTGGGCGGAGACTCGACCGTGTTTATTTGAGTTTTGTTCAATCCCAAAGTGTTCAAAACAATGCGGTCGAAAATAAATCTAACCACTGTGCGATGTCGCAGCCAAATGAAAGAACCCGAAACCGTGCACAGAAATTACAAAATCTTTTGAAATAGGATCAATTTACGATATCTGAACTGACCTTCATGTTCTGCGTTACTTCTGTTTTACTTTTATTTTTACTTGTCTTTGTCTAATTATGTTTTCTTCTCACACATATTTTTATATTTCTTATGCACAGGGAGTAACAAAAACAGTCTACAATATGTAATTTACAGGTGGCTAAATAGGGAAATTTTACATATTACAAATACCGATAAAAATATATGAAATAGATTCATAAATATTAATTATTTTCTGTGAATCTGTATGAATAGTGTTTTCATTGTTACTATAAAAATCTTTAAAAATACTACTTCATTAAAATGCATACCAATGATTATTCGTGACGTATTAATTCGCGTGTTTCTTGTAGTGCCGTAGTATTTGTACATCTGGGTACCATACAAATGTGACGCACGTATTCGTTTCTAATGACATGAAGTGTTTTGATGGGAATTAAAATTGTTGAATTTCAAAATTATTTTTATTCTCTTAATATATATTTTTTTTCGTAGACGTATTTTTTGACCAAAGTAAAGATTATTCTTTTTAAAAAAAATGTGACTTTATTCTATTACACGAGTTTAATTACGAGAGTTTTGAGACCAATGTTCTAATATCAATACTTACGGAGATAAGAGATATCAAAGCTCACATTTTTATCAATATTTCTGACTTCTGTACAACTACGGATTATGATTAATTTATTTGCTTTAATACAAGTCAAATAAAATGATAAAACCTTTGGGAAATCTTAACCAAGATTTATCTAAAATGTTTTAATAATTTAATTTCATTCGTATTAAAGCGAATTAATTAATAATAATTGATATACATAAGTTACTTTCAGGAAAGTCCAACGTTTTACATATAATATGTCAGAAATATTGAAAAAAATCAATGAAAACGTTGGAGTCGTTTATCACAATATATATTGATTCTAGAACATTTTCTTCATATAAGTTAGTCAGAAATGTAACTGTGAAGTATTGTGGACTAGCTCTGTTTTACCCTGTATTAAGATAATTTTTTTTTATAAATAGGAAAATTGAGGCATTTCCTTATTTGAATATGGTACACAAAAATTGAATTGAAAATTTTAATAACGATGAATTATAGAAATCTCACAGAGATGAAGCTATTAAATGAAAAACGTATATGGAAGTCTCTTATGTGATGGCCCAGGGCTTAAAACCTGTATGAGTTGGCTTAATTGATTACTCTACATAATGCAACTTTCACCAGTTCCATAGTAAGAACATCCACACAGTGTCAAATTTTTGAAAGTATATAATATATATACTTCAATTCTGGTAATCTTTCGTATAATTGATTAGACTATGCTAGAGACATCACTTTCTCATGAAACAGTATACATAGAATTTCCAGCTGGTAACGATACCTCTATATTTTAAAAGTGAAGTATTTTAATTTTAATTTGACAAAGGAATGTTGTTCCCTATACTTTTACATGGAATGAAATCATGGATACTCATTGAAGCAATGTTGGAGCAACTTGAAGCATTTAAAATGTGGATCTACAGCTGGTTTCAAAGATAAGCTGGATAATAGGATAACAAATGATGATGAAATGATCGCGATGGGTAAAGAAAAATAAATCCTTAAAACAATTAAAACCCAGAAGTTACAATATCATGGTCGTATCATGAGACATCCAGAGAAATACCTGATCTTGTGAAAAAATCATTCAAGATAAAATTGTGAGAAGAAGAGATCTTAAAGAAAGAAGGAACATCCTTAAGAGTCTGAGGCAATGGTTGGGGAAATCCACGATCCAACTTTTTGGAGCTGTTTCAAGCAAGATGATTGTCGAACATGATCGCTAACGTTCGATAAACGGATAAGCATTAGAAGATGAAGAAGAAAGAATAGATAGATAGAAGAGAGAAGTAGATTGAAAGCATTCGTGGCGCAGGTGTAGTGACATGTGCAAGAATAGGCTGGACTGTAAAAATTGGTATGAGCATGTTGTGTGGTGACCATGGGCCAGCATCTAGATCAGTCCTAACTTTAATACATGATTCAATCAACCAATCAGAGGCAATCTTTTCCCCACTATTCCGTCTTTGGCCTTTCGATCGACTCGAAGCATTTAATCTTGTGTGTGGATTTTCATTGTCAAATCAATCTATATTAAATTTAGTGTATTGAATTTTGAGTATTGTTCATTATTTGCTTGTGCCTATCTTACATGCTTGCCAACATCACACGGCATATTTACTTGGGTTGGGTAGGAATTCTTGATCACACTAGCAAATCGGTGATCCCCACATAATCTATCGATACGATAACTTTATCAAATTCCCCAAAAGCGCATGAAAAAAGGTCTATAACAAATACCCTCGATAGACCATAGAAAATCAAAGGGATCGATAAATATAATACATTCATAGACACAACGCATACCTCAGAAATGTAATTGAGAGAAGGAGAGGAAAATCTGTATAAAAATGCATCTATCACATGCATTATGTTAATGGTGTTTATGACAATGATGCACGGCTAGCATTGCACCAAGAAAACATTTTTTAAATATGAAAGAAGAAGAAGAAATTATTATTTAATATTTTTATGTTTTTAAAATATGCTTCTGTTTATAGGTAATCATTGTTTTTCAAAATTAAGACGCCAATCAACTTATTTCAAAGTTTCAAGGCGTTGCTTGTTTAAATATGTGTGGTGTTAAATTAATATGGATGGGGATCCACTTCAGAAAAAGGGACGGGTCTAAAACCCTAGTTATGATTTAATTATTGCGATGTAAGCACGAGTAACAGGCGCATGCGCGAACGGGCATGGGTGTGTGTGAGCGTATGGCGACGTCTGTCCGGCAAGAATGTTTAATATCTACAGTGCGAGAGCGCAGAGTTTTTTGCTGACAATTGTTGTTAGAGTTAACATCTATTATATACTGTGTTACTTGTGTAAAATAAATACCGTCATTGTACTATCGTCTATATAAAGGTTTGTTGGGTGATCACGATTAGGATATTACAATTGGAGCTGTCGGTAACAACTGTTTGACAAAACAATTACGTTAAAATTTTCAATGGAAGTTCTGGTGAACCTACATTTCAAGGAAATTAAATGGTGTAAATTGTAGTTTACGAAAAGAACAAATAGATATAGAGATGTTTTGTAGTGGATAAATGATGTAGGAGGACTAGCTACTGAAACATTTTCGTTGAAGTGGCAGGCTGTTCGATGGCATTCCATGTTTCATATTTGATTTGAAGCCGATTGGCGTGACATGAGGGAATGGTCGATAGCTTTTGTCTTTGAAATTATGTACAGAACAAAAACAAATTTAATATTCTTTTCCAATAAAATTTTTTATGAACTATAAACTTCCCCGGCAAAAGCGAGGTTATGAAAAATATTATCAAGTAAATATCGTTCGAGGTCTATTGCCTTTTATAGCCCTCTACGAAAAAGTAAAATAGCACACAGACATTTGACGTAAATTCAAGTAGACGAAAATATTTATTAACATCCGCAGATATAAATATTACGTCTTGGGTTTCTTTGATTTGGAAGTAATTGAGCCGCTTGTTATTTCATGAGAATCTGACATAAAAAATTTACAACGTGACTTCTCAGTGTATGTAGCTATGTAGCTACCAAAGCAAAACTGAACAAGTCACGAAACGAAACATAACCCCAAGTCGGTGTACAATTAATGTAGGTACTCTATAATTTAGCACAGTTCTCGCGTGACTGCAAATATTCAGTTTTGTTAACACGGTATAGAACACCTTAATTTAAACTGAAAATTGAAAGAAATGAGGTAATGAGTCTTAACCACAATGGTTGTTAGGGTTATTAGGTAGCGTGTAGTTATTAAGTGTCAATCGTCAGCACCACGTGTTCCCCCAAAAAGGTTACAAAAATCGACAAATTTTAGCTTTTATATGGGAAAAAGGTATGATATTATGGGCCAATCAATATTCAATGAAGGACTTATTATAAATGGGAAGATTCATAACAACCTGTGTTACGCAGATGATACTGTTATATATAGGTAAATGTAAATGAAGTAGGTACCTACTGATCTTCATTGACAATATAATTTTTATAAATAAAATTGTTACAGCACGCGAGCGAGAGAGAGATAAAAACTCACAAATGCGTGCGGTCTAATCGACGCGAATGAACGGAATCAGCGCGTCATCGTTCGCTTCTTCCGTAGATTCTCGTTTCCATGGATATCTCTCGGCGCTGGCTGTTGGTGTTGCCAGGCATTAGCGTCCGGAACAAACTAAATGGACGGATCTGGTAAAGTCTGCAACCAATGAATCACTTTTGGAAGCCTGAATGAATGTTGCAGATTGGAACAGATGGCGCCGGATAATTTTGGCTGCGGTTATCGCGAGAGAACAAACTTTCATCGTATGTAATATAATATTCTTTCATATTTTGTAGTTGATCCAAGCGCGGGGACGTGTATCCTATATAAGTGACGCTTCTAGATCACACATGTTTATTCAGTAGGTCTCCGTGATGACGTGTGGGAAAAAAATGTATATTCAAACCTATATCTAGTCTTAAACAATGTCAATCCATGAAGCTGTCGCGGAAATCTATACACCTAGAAGTGAGGTTATATAAGGCGACTTTTCAGTGCTTTTCCAACATGTTTAAATGTTACGTGTCTATAATGTAATTATCTATCGAGTACAATAATGATGTTCATCGGTAGGTACATAGGTACCCGTGATTTTTATTTATCACAAGCACGTCAAATATACAAACATAAATTACTACAAAATCGAATAACGGAAAATTATTGAAAAACTCCCTATAAGGGTTGGCTCAGAAGCGTTCTGGCGGTCTATTCGAGTCGCTTAGGGCAAACAAATTATTCCAGTGAATATTTGAAGAGCATTTTCAAGACAAGCGAATGTTAGCATCAGCATATTTTTAATCTTAATAGATCTTACAAGCTTACAACGGAAAAATAGATGTCTCATTAAAAAGTAAGATATGTATATCAAAATCGGGTGATAATTAAAAAAAATGGTGCATGTACTCATGTACGCGCGATAAAAGTTATACTTCTAAAAACGAAAACTCTCTTAGAAAACGATTCGTGAACTCGCATAAACAGAATATGACAGCTGACAAGAATTCAATTGTTGTTCCTTTTCAAAAAAACGTACGCGTTTAAAAAAACAAAAAAAAAATGGCTAGAGTGAGACTCGAACTCGTAGCGGCCTGACCGTAGGATAGCGATCAGACAAATATATAGTCAAATGTATAGTATATATATTGAAGATTAAAATAATGTTAATTAATTACTTAATAAAGAATGTAGTTGATAATAATAAGTTCGATAGTATTATTTTTTAGATTGTAGCGAAATTATCTGTAACTAAATAAAAATAAATTATGTTTGTGATTTTTGACGGTCTAAAGAGAACCTGTGGTGGTTGGGTCGCTTAATTGCTGCGCGTTTTCGGGCTACCGGGGTTCGATCTCTACTCCATAGTGTGATTTCATTTTTTTAGCCTTGAATTCGAAAGAAATTATAATATTTAGATATTACTGGAAGAGTGAATAATAATCAAGTGCAAGTGGTCTCAAATTTTCGCTACATGATTTCGCTACATGCCCCGGTACATGCTTCCGCTACATCTACTTCCAGATAATAGTATGGTAGTTAAGAAAGCACTCTATTAGTGATTTTAAATCTTGGGTACGAGTCCTGGTAGAAACTATATTTTTTCGATATATTCAGACATACATTAATTTGTTATAATTATCAAGAAATGATATCATTCAAGATTGGCAATTATTTGCGTTAATGTTATCAGTTTAATAAAAATTATTGGAAGTCCTGGTTATCTAGCAAGTTAAATGGGTAATTTAAAAACATGGTCGTTTTCAACGGGAAAAATAGATGTCTCATTAAAAAAAGTAATATGAATAAAAATACACAAAAGAGTTTATACAGATCAATATCAGACACTGCATAGATAGGTAATTATGGCACGATTAGTGGCATAATTATGGCATAATAAAGCCATGTATTCACTAGGGGACAAATCGCGAAACATTCCGCTCGGCATGTCGCATCAACATCTACGCTCATGTTTCGGGGACAATGACGCGGCCATTTGACGTGTACACACCGGGACTCGCATATCTTGTCGCGGAAATGTCACCCGATGAGCTTATGTTGACAGTTGCGGTATCTCATTTGGCGAAAACGGGGTTCCGCGCAATTCGAAATGTTTTTTTGGGTCGCAATTTCAAATTAACGAGGTTTTACTGTAGTAAATTGAATATTATTAAAAACAAGGTCCTTTTTGCAAATAATTATTGTTTTCCAGACGTCGCCGAAATATATCGCCCTATGACGTTATGATGACAGCCGCGTATCTGTTTATGTTAATGAGTTTATCGAAAAGTAAGAGGAGAAAAAAGAGGAGAATGCGAAATTATTTACTGCAAAGAGAAAGAAGGACGGACATTCTATGCGATCTTCGATCGATACAGCTCGACGAGTTCAAGAACGATTTCGTTTCCCCGCATTGTCATCTTGACAGATACAGCGCATCCGTATTCACTTGTAAACATACCACGTGGTACTGACGCTCCGCGGAATGTTGCAGTGTGTACGCTCGGGTACCGTGCGCATGGCAACGTTGCCACGGCACGTAGAAATGCCGCGCTATGTTGTGCGCGAGGTCGCGGAACAGTGCACGACGTTGCAACGTCACGTAGACTCTATGCCGCGCATGCTGTTGAGGGACAATTTGTCCCCTAGTGAATATATGGCTTTAAGATAACTTTGTTTTCAACGCGTACCTTATTAACTATTCAGCCCGCGTACTCATTCAGTGATGTTGCACAGTTGTAAAGATTGAATAGATGACATTGATGCTTTTGGTCTGCGAATGAAAACGTTCAATGGCATCCAACTATTTCTAATACAAAGTCTTGAAGCGCCGACATAATGCTTTATATACTATTTTTATTTTTGCTCTTGTTCCAACTAACAGCTTTAATCTATTCCTATGATCAATCATCGGGAGAATAAGTTACAAAGAACAAAAAGGTCGTCAAGGTAATAATCAAATTAATGTTTAATATATGGCAATGTCACGTTTCGAGATGCCGTCTTTATTTAAAAATTGATTTTAAAGCTGCGTCACTTGTTGAAATATTTCAAACTAAGAAATGTTAATTTTTAAAAAGTAATTAATGTGTTTTAATCTAACTTTCACATAGTGGTTGAAAACTAATATATATTTTTTAAATCATCTATTTATAGGAGTCAAAACGATTTTAAAATCATGAAAAAACGTAAAAAAATTTGAAAATTTAAAAGTTTATAAGTTTACTATTTATACCCGGCGTTGCACGGGTTAACGAAGGTTCAATTCGAACGGTATAGATTTGCATCGAAAGATTTGCATCGAAATTGCATATCAGGGGAGGGGTAAGGGTAAAAGAAGAGGGAGGATATGTCACCAATGTTAAACGCTGAGTCCTAAAGAATTATTTTGCAAATTTTGAGTACAATTGGTTAAACGGTACAGACTTTCATCTAAAATATATCAGAGGGCGGTTAAGAGTAAAAAGGGGAGGGAAAAAATGTCACTTTTGTTACCCGCCGGGTCCTAACAAATAAGTTTCCAAATTTTGTGTCCGATCGGTCAAACGGTACAGATCTGCATCAAAAATATATCAGGGTAGGGGAAGGGTTAAAAGAATAGGGGGAAATGTCGCACATAATACCCGCCGAAACCTTAAGAATAAGTTTACAAATTTTGAGTCCGATCGGGAAAACGGCACAGATTTGCATCAAAAATATATTAGGGGAGGGGAAGGGTTAAAATAATAGGGGGATAATTTTGCGTGTTTTACTCGCCGAGTCCTTAAGAATAAGTTTCCAAATTTTGAGTTCGATCGGTCAAACGGCTCAGATTCGCATTTAAAATAGGTCAGAGGGAGGGGAAAGGGTAAGAGAACAGGGGGGAAATGTTGCCATCTGAAAAATTTGTGTGGATTTGTATAGAGAACAGACAGACAGGCAGACATTGAGTTTTATAGGTATAGATTAATAATGAGCATTCCTTCATTATTTTAGTACAGTTTTATCACCGTAATGTTATTTTTATACTCGTGAGAAAATATATTCTGCGTACATATAAATATTCAATTACTATTGATTATTAATGATTTGTAAGACACTGAAAACGTATGAAAATTTATGATACAGTAAAAAATTAACAATGTATGAAATAACATAAAGCTGATCGAAATATTATGATTATGATTAAAATAGAGTCGCTTAGATAGCTTTGTCGTGATGAACGTATGAAAGTTAAATGTCGCGAATGTTGAAGAATATGTTCAAGAAACTTAAACAAGTGTCTTCCTTTTTACTTCCTTTCTTTTAACTCGTGGCGTCTGCTTGCTTGCCGGCTTGCCGGCATGCCGTCAACAAAAACTTTGGATCGATTTTTGACCCTTTTCCCGTGATCTAATCGAGCTGAAACTTGGCAAGTAGACTCGTGGCGACGATCAAGAAGATCTATCAAATTTTCGTTAAAAAAAATTAATAATTATAGTATAATTTCGGATTTTTAGAAATTTTATTGGTTTTTTCAAATTGGAATCATTAGAAAAGTTTGATTATTAGCAACGACGGCCCGATAACGTCGCGAAATATTTTCTAAATTTGAATTACTCCGTTGGTATGCATAATAGGTACCTACTCCACCACAAATGTCGAAAATCTAAATTGACTGACAAATGTTTTTAGAATTTAATCTTCAAAGCATGAAGTGTCTTATCAAAGCTCAAAACATCTGACATTTTAGAAATATATTAAATTACTGTAAGTTTAGTGTTATGTTAAATCTTCTTCTTCAAATGTAGCAAATTTATTTTGTGGTAACATAATTATAATTAATATAAATTAACTTTGTTTAAACCACTTATTTATTGAAAAAAAATCAACATGTTTCAAAGCCAATGGCTTCTTCATCAGGAAAACAAAAATAATATTTAAAAATCGAAGTATAGATCAAAATATTAAAAAGTTATACATGGAAAATAATAATATAAAGTACCTAATTAATATGAAAATAAATTTAAAAGATAACTATTTGCAAAAAGGACCTGATTATTTATAATATTCAATTTACTATTTACTAATAATAAATTGAATATTATAAATATTATTTAATAATCAGGTCCTTTTTGCAAATAAATAGTTATCTTTTAAATTTATTTTCATATTAATTAGGTACTTTATATTATTATTTTCCATGTATAACTTTTTAATATTTTGATCTATACTTCGATTTTTAAATATTATTTTTGTTTTAATGATGAAGAAGCCATTGGCTTTGAAACATGTTGATTTTTTTCAATAAATAAGTGGTTTAAACAAAGTTAATTTATATTAATTATGTTATGTTATATGTTTTCATTCGTCTTTAATTGTTGTTATATTTTACAAAGAAAGGGAGTATAATTAAAAACTTGGTATTTATGGGTTACTTTTTTAAGATTTATTGAATTTTTCACATTATCATATCTCGTATAGGGAACACGTTGTGAGATAAAGGTATTCGCGTTGACCTAGAAATTCCATTGCTCGCAAGTTTCACGATGTCAGAGCGCATCTTTCCGAGCTTTTTGCTACCAATTCTTATATATATATAATTTTTCCAATATATAATTTTTTTTATATATAATTTTTTATATAATTTTTCCAATATATAATTTTTCCGCGATTGCTTTTCGGCCTTCGTGTCGTAAGCTTGTCCATAAGTGATTGCCTCTGTCATAATACGCGAGCGAGAATCAAGATCACGGGCAAGGTGCGGTGAAGGGCGCGCTCCTAACCCGCTCGGAGCGAAACCTTTACGACGGAAGAAGAACAAGCTGTGCCGGCTGTAGTGATGGGTCCGCTCTGTACTCACTACTACAATGTAGTACTACACTACATTGAAGTGCACACTTCGCACATTTTGATTTGTAGTGCACACTACAAACTACAAACACCAAAGTTATTGAAAGTATAAACTTCAAATAGTACACTTCATTTCAAAGTGAACACTACAAAGTACATACACTTCAAAGTTATCGAAAGTATGAGAAACACATTTTAAATAGTGTATTTTTTACGTGAAATTTTTGGAAAGTTGATGTAGATATATGAAGAATTTTCTGGAATCTGTAACAACCCCCCCCTCCCATGGTTTGAAAAATTTTGGGAGCTATGAAGAAATTTTTGGGAAGTTGATGTAGCTAAATGGAGAAATCTTTGGAAACTGTAACAACCCCCCCCCCATGGTTTGAAAATATTTTGGAATCGAACGAAGAAATCTGTCTGGCGACCTTTTTTTTTTTTTCTAGGTCGCCAAATGTTACTTTGTAGAAAATATCGTCATTTATCTAAATATTTTTGTCGTTGACCTTTTTTTTTTTTTTAGGTCACTAATTTTTTATTTGGGAAAAAAATACTTCATTTCATTTAAAAATTTACTTCACTATTACTTCATTTCATTACTTCACTTCATTATTATTACAATTACTTCATTTCATTACTTCATTACATTACTTCACTTCATTAATACTACAATTACTTCATTTCATTACTTCACTTCATTTCGTAGTACTACAATTGTAGTGTACACTTTGTAGTCTTCAAACTGGTGAACGTGTGTGTGTTGTAGTCTTCATTTTGAAATGAAGTTTTTCCCTTCGCTAGCCGGCTGAGTTGCGTGACTTGCCGCGCTGGAGCCCGCACTTTCACAGGCGGCGCGCCCGGGGGCCACGCGATGGAGGACCGGCCGGTGCGCGGTATTGGCGGCTGGAAATATCGGGAATAAGCGGTATTGAACTCGGGGCCAGTTTAACTTTCTGGAGGTCCCTAGGCAGTCAAAACGTTTAAATCCCCCTCGCAAAATATGTCCTGATGCATCAATATTTTCACCAACCCACAATTTTAATAAACCAATTTTGTAACATAAAATAAACATTGATATTAATAACGAGATGGTAGAATCGGAAGGAATTCGCACTATCTAAATCTCTCAAACACTAAGATAAGATATTCTAGTAAACACCGGAAATATCGTGTAAATACTAGAAATATGTAAAATTGTCTCGAACATTCGAAAATCAATTAACTAGAGAAGTTGTGTGACCAGTGCATGTATAACCGAGTGACAGGTATTTGGGCGAAGTACTTACAAGCGAAATATTCTCAAAAGTGATCGATGTGATAGAAACAGCGTAATAAAAAATATAACACAGAGGAGTGACTAGAGATAATTAGTGCGAATTAAAGAATTGAATAATACGTGTGTGAAATAGTTTAGAAATATTAAGTGACTGTAAATTAAATCAAGAAAATTGAATCCTAAGTTATTAAAGTTTTTATTTTTATTTTAACCAACCAACAACGCTAAATATATGATATTTTTCTCAGTTTGTTTCTTGCAATATTCTAAGTCTAAGTCGCAAGATGTCATCATATTCAGTGGCCATAACAGCGAGTGAGTTTAGTCGTTCTTGTGTCACGGAAGATTGATGACATTTTTAGTTCTTTTTTTTATTTCTTTCAAGATTAAATCAATATTTTAATTTTATTATTTGATAATAATCCGAGTAATAAACTGAAGTGGGAACCAACACAGATCCAGGGCCTTTCTACAAACGAAATCGGCCCAACACACTAGCCGTACATATTGTCATTAATTTAATGCTAAAGCACTCTCCTCAGACGCAGCAGACGGGGCAAAGCACTCGTACGATGCACCGAGGAGTTCGCATAAATCACGTCTCTGCCTCAGGGTGTAAAGGGGACTAAAGGAAAATAAACATAACAGAATAAAAAATAAAGTAATAATTCGAGACTGTTTGAACCAGGGACGACAGCTTTTATAAGAGGGGTTTGGCGTGACAACGAAAAACAAAAAAAGCCACAAGACAAGTGATGCCAAAAGCACAGCCATTGTGCAGAGTATTCAATGTTAACCGAAGCATCAACAGGTAACATGACTTTATTTTGGCATCTTCTGAACCCAGCCCCATTCTGAACTTCACAGTGTCCTCACGATGCCGTTGCGATACAGATCCCACTGCATAGTAACGGTATATATATATATATATATATAAGGGCAACTTCATCCAAGTCCCACCGGGTAGGAAATAGGGCGCGATACCGGTTTCCAGAGGTTACCGGTTATATGCAAGTCTGGTTGAAGGCGTATATCACTACTGACAAGAGTGAAAAGTTGCCAACCGTCATGAACCCAGCAGCCCTTGGCCGAAGAGACTTACCCGCCTTGAAGAAATTTATTAACACACCGGTATCTTAATGTAATGGTGGTACATTTTCCAATGAGCAACACAAATAATTCTATCTGCGATATCTGTCACTACGGCCACGCTACAGAACATTTTATTAATTTTGTATCGTTGGAAGCCATTGAAGCTTCTCATAAATCCATTTGCATAGAACGAAAATGCTGACAGTTCTGCAGTTCACGGATGAAACTTTTGACCCGGGACAATCTCTGAGATATAGATTTTGGCCCCTTGAAATTCTTTCGAGATAACTCTCGTCATAAGTAATTGACATAGCAGTTACATTGCGATATAACTTGACGTCTAACACGTTATCCCTTATACTTACATTCCCGTTAATTACCATCCCTTCCTTTCCTTACTTCCCATGCTTCCCAGCCCCATACCTCTACCCAAATAGTTCGAAAAACTCTCGATTTTTTTAACTACCGTGTACACACTATGTTTACACTGAGATTTGTTGTCTGAGTAGTCTTCTCACGCTCGCTACAGCAATTGTCTATCGATAGCTCTTTCTTCAGTTGTTTCTTCCAAATTCTTGAATTTGAATCTCTCTAGTAGCAATCAAAACTTATTATAATTTTATGCCTAATTTTTCAGAATAAATAATAAAAATATTTAACAAGACTTGAATTTTTATCTCTTTCTACCAATTTTCAGATCATCTTCAAATCAAAATCTCAACACGTGCTAATGACATCGTCTCAATTAAATCTCTGAGATTTATCTCATCGTATTTTATTCTGTAGAATCGGGACATGAATCATTTCAAGAAATGGTGAAATCGATTATTTGACATATTAAAAGCAATAATGTTTGCCAGCCACACATAAATTCGATTCTTGGCGAGGATTGATTCAAGCCTGAGTGTTTCTTTGATATGTTTTGCTACTGTAATTGAGCCGCGTCACTTAGTGTAAAAATCTAAATATAATAATTTCGCTGTCTGTCTGTCTTTGAACCTCGGACGCGCAGACTAGAGAGCGGCAACTAACCAACATGGCCAAAAACCGCTTCTCCATGCTCCATGGCCCGTCAAAAATATACTGTACACAACATGTCACGTTAAGAATCGGCTACTGGTCTAAAATGTTTAAACAACCATGGTCTAATATCAATAGTGATGGAGATATGCAATATCAAAGATTGCATTTTTTTTTACAATATTTCTGACTTATTTTTTGCAAAATGTTGAACTATGTTTACAGTAACTTATATCGATTATGAAAAAATTTTTGCTTCGATACAACTTAAATAAAATGATAAAAGAAATCTTTTTTCAATTTTTGTAATGTTTTTATCATTTTATTTAAGTTGTATTGATGCAAATGAATTTTTCATAATCGATATAAGTTACTGTAATGATACTTTTTGCAAAAAATTAGTATATATTGAAAAAAAATGCAAACTTTGATATTGCAAATCTCCATAACTATTGATATCAGGTCATGGTTGCTAGAATATTTTAGACCAGTAGCCGATCCATAACAAAATACTTTCAGGTTTTGCGTTAATTACGTAACCTGTCGTATATATATCAAACATTGTAAGAGTAGGGGTTGGCTAAGCCGCGAACTGTTAATTTTCGCTCTCCTACATTCGATATTTGACAGGCTTTTTATTATTAAACTAGCTGTTCATACCCGGCATTGCACGGGTCAAGGATTAAGTTTAAATAAATTTGTGAGGGTAAACAAAGTTTTGATTCGAACGGTATAGATTTGCATCGAAAATATATCAGGGGGAGGGGAAAGGGTAAAAGAATAGGGGGAAATGTCACGAATGTTAACCACCGGGTCCTAAAGAATAAGTTTACAAAATTTGAGTCCGATTAGTCGAATGGTACAGATTTGCATGTAAAATATAACAGGGGGAGGGTAAAATGTAAAAGGGGAGGGATGAAATGTCACTTTTGTTACCCGCCAGGTCCTAAGGAATAAGATTCCAAATTTTGAGTAGGATCGGTCGAACGGTACAGATTTGCATTGAAAATATATCAGGGGAAGGGAAAGGGTAAAAAAATAGGGGGGAAATGTCGCATATATTTCCCTTGGTCCTAAAGAATAAGCTTCCAAATGTTATGTCCGATCAGTTAAACGGTAAAGATTTGCTTTAAAAATATATCAGTGGAGGGAGAGGATTTAAAGAATATGGAGGAAATGTCAAATATATTACCCGCCGAGTCTTGAAGAATAAGTTTCCAAATTTTGAGTCCGATCGGTCGAACGATACAGATTTGCATCGAAAATATGTCAGGGGGAGGAGAAAGGGTAAGAGAATAGGGGGGAAATGTTACTTATGTTACCCGCCGAGTCCTAAAGAATAAATTTTCAAATTTTGAGTCCGATCGGTCGAACAGTACAGATTTGCATCGAAAATATGTCAGGAGGAGGGGAAGGGGTATGAGAAAAGGAGAAAAATGTTGCCTATGTTACCCGCCGAGTCCTAAAAAATAAGTTTCCAAATTTTGAGTCCGATCCGTCAAACGGTACAGATTTTCATCGAAAATATGTCAGGGGGAGGGGAAGGTGTATGGGAATAGGGGGGAAATGTTGCGTATGTTACCCGCCGGGTCCTAAAGCATTATGCAAAAATTGGATCGAATCGGACAAACGGTGTGGATTTGTATTGAGACAGACAGTCATTGAGTTTTATAGGTATAGATTTCAAAAAAAATACTTAAATTATGTTCCGTGATTTTTACGTGTACTAGCGAAGGGAAAAACTATATTTCACAATGAAGACTAGGTAGGTACTACACGCACACGTTCACTAGTTTAAAGACTACAAATTATGTACTAGATTTTTAGTAGGTACGGAAACATTAGGTACTTCAATAAACTACATGAAGTGAAGTAATTGTAGTACTACAAAATTGTATCTGCTACAATAACGTACAAGAAGTGCTTCATGAAAAGTGTATTGCTACAAACATTTTTAAATCCATTGCGAAGCCATGGGTCGGTCGGGGGTTTGGGGGGGGGGGGGGGATGCATCGTTCGGTCCCAAAGTATGAAGTTTGCAGTGTGCAGTATACTTACAAACGTATGAAGTGTGCGCTTTAGTATAATGTAGCACCACTACTACGTTGTAGTTCCTAGTACAAAGCGAATCCATCACTAGTGTGTACTGTTAGTTTAAAATAAAAAATTAATTGCGTGTTAAAAGTCGTACGTGTAACGTGACGTGTCAGTCATTAATCATCAAATAAAAAACCAAATATGAACGAGAGAAATTTTTTATTTGTTTTATCTCGTATTCGGAGAAATCTTCTCTCGGATCTGTAGCAGGTGTTGCGGAGTGAGAGCGCAGTGAATGCATTGTTAGGGTCCGTGTAGACTAGACCGCGCTGGTCGCCGGCTCGCCGCGTTACTCAGCGGCGGCGGTAACTCGCAACAGCCCGCGCGTCGACATTGACATTGCAGGTGGATTGGAGAGATCAATATTATCTAACGTATTCAAATTTTACGACTTCTCGCCGTGGTGCGGGCGCGCCAATACGCTTTCTGGCAGAACATTGCTCAGTCCTACCTTCAAACAGTGTAACAACGATTTTCAGCGTCAGGAATTCTGTTGAAATTTATATTTATTTATTAATTTTATCAATGTCAGCCTTTCCATGTCTGTTCCCTAAAGAGCGCATAGAGGAATGCCCATCGACATGTTTTTCTTAAGCATTTGAGGGGTAGGAGTGAAATAAATGAAGCTGCGAAATCTATGTATACTATTTCATGAGAAGCAGTATATATATAACTAGCCGTACACACGTGAAAATCACGGAACATAATTTAAGTATTATTTATTTATTTTTTTACAATTTAATAATAAAAACCAGTCAACGTCGAATGTAGAAGACGTAAATTAATGGTTCGCGCCTTAGCTAACCCATTATTTTACAATGTGTGGTGTATATATATATGTTAGTTACACTGAACTGAACTCGAAGTATGACAGCCTTATTGGTGGGAGACTTTCATGTCACCCGCGAACAAGTACGGCTAGTCCGTAACTTTTGAGGCCTTTTAGCCATGACAATGGCACGTGATACCGTGTCGAAACGTCGGCCTTGGTCTTCTCACGGAGACCATTTACAGAAAACGCGAGGGAGTCCAGAAGTTCTTTTTGTTACATACAATAACGCTCGCGGAAACCTCAAGCAAAACATATATATATATATATAGTATATAGTATATACCACACACGGTTTTTGGCTATGTTGCTTAGTTGCCGCGCTGCCATCGGTTCGAGGACAGACAAAAAAAAGTTATTATATTTAGATTTAGCACTACGTGAAGAGGTACAATTGCAGTAGTGAAACGTGTCACAAAATCACTCAGGTGTGAATCAATAACATTGAATCACTGTGACCTCGCCAAGAATCGAATTTATGTGCGGCTGGTAAACATTATTGCTTCTAATATGTTATAAGTATAATCGATTTCACCATTTCATGAAATGATTTATGTCCCGAGTAAAACATGATGAGATAAATCTCAGAGATTCAATTGAGATGATCTCATTACGTGTTGACATTTTGATTTAAAGATCACATGAAAATTAGTAGAAAGAGTCTAACAACGTCTATAACATTGTCCCATCAAATATACGGAAGTTTTCCAGATTTGGAATATATGTATGTACAACTTTAAAAAATTGATAATTCGTAGATTTGATTGGACAGATTTGGAATATATGTATATACAACTTAAAAAAAAATTTGATAATATGTGGTGAACGTTTGCATTGCGTTAAGCCCCTCATACATATTGTGAGCCCTGGGCCATTGTATATAAGACTTCCATTCACGTTTCTCATATAAATAGTCTCATCTTTGCGAGACTTCTATAATTAATCTTAATTAAAATAATAATCCCGCAGTGGACAAATTCGTTTTGATGAAGTAGCTCCTGCGGACCAACAGACAGGGAATATACACTTCTATAAAAAAATCTTTAGAGTAGAATGAGTTTGTGCTGGAGCTCTCAGTTGGGATAGCAGCGGAAAAACCCTTTAGGTCAACTGCAGCGCCCACATCTGGTTAAGATGAAGGTCTCGGAGTCAGATGGCAACCGGCCATACAAACGCATGCCGAACAAAAATCTCTTTATACGAACAAAATATGACCTTCGTACAAGAAGGACTGGCGATGGATGGAGGGGCAAGAAGAAGAAGATTTATTTATTGATTTTAATTTTTAATGCAAAAATACGGTGGTTTTTACTTTTACACATATAAATAATTTATATATTCAAAACCAACTGGTTTAGAAAAAAAACATTTATTTCATCAGAGTGGTAAAAAACTTATAAATTATAAACATAAAACTAACTAAAAAAAGGCTATTATAAAATATACATAAAACTAATACAGTGTGAAATGGAAAGATGCCTAGGAAAGAAAAATAGATGGAAGGAATATTTTTGAAGAAACGACGAGAGTAACGGGAACCCTCTTGTAAGTGAGGACCTCTTGGAGGCATCCATCGGGTATATGAACGATTACAGTGATGTGAATGAGAAAACTGTGGAAGAAATTAAAAGAGCTTTGAAGTGTACGAAGAATGACCGACATTTTGTATATAAACGTGGACGAGCAAATGCACATTATTATAATTTTTTTGACAGGCGACATAGAAGCGACCATAGAAAATAACAAATTAGGAACCTGCGCGATACTATAAACAAGTAATACACAAAATGTGGGATATTAAGGGCGATGGATCTGTAATTCTCTCGTGATTCCGTAGATTCTTAAATAAATGTTTAAAAATAGCCTCACTCTAATGGATTAGAGAAGAGCTGTTATCATGTCTCTGTACAAAGGAAAAGGGTCGCGCATGGGCTGTGCAAGAGCATTAGGTAGAATTTTGATAGAAAAAGTGAGGATGAAAACGACTGAAAAAGTGTGAGATGTACAAGGAGCGCTCGTGAGTGGGTAAGGATACACGGATCAGGTTTTCTCACTGCGCCAGGTGACGGAAAAGTTTTTGTCAAAGAATCAAAAAAAATTTGTGAAATTCGGGGTATGGTTCAGAAATGGCGTGATGGTTGGTTAGTTTAAAAGAAAATAATTTTGTATTGACAAATACTTTTTGAGCATCCTGATGAAGGAAATGACATTTTGCAAAACCGAATATCTTTAATATCTAATACATAAAGTTATTTGGTTAAATTTCGATATTCCGGTTTCGATACCACTGTATTTTCATCTGAACAAACATTAATATGCTATCTAAACCAAACCTAAAAAAACAATGTGCTAGAAAGCACATTTTGGTCACCCACTCCCATCCACGCACAGCCACCCCCACCAAACTCGCATATTTTCGATGTGACATCAAGGGCTATCCACCACCATAACCACCGGTGGGTGGTTGTGGAGAAAACTTGGCGGATAGGGAAACACGAGTTTCTTTTTATTTATATATATTGATATATATATACGCTGCTAAAAAGCCTTATACCTACAATGCATTTATATGTAATATTAACACAACAACATATGTGTGTAAATTATAGAAATAGAATTATACATTAGTGTAAAAATAAGATTTAAAAGAGATATAATACAATAAAACGTGTGAATAATAGAAGCATTTGATAACATAACATATAGAAGAGTACAGATATAATTTAATAAAACACATAAATGATGGAAAGAAACTTGAAAACTTCTTTATTAATTACTTCTTTCAAAAGTTATCATTATTTCTTATATTTATAATATGTATATAATTCACGGGCGCGGTGTGAACGAGCAGAATTTGTACATTACCGGCAACACTAGAGTATCAAACGCAGCCCTTGCGGAAACCTTAAAAGTTCTCGTGTATCTATTTACATTATCCGTCTGATATGTTGTACCAGTCTGGTACGTTCTTCAAAATACTTTTTCGTTCCTGAAAACATTATTGGTCAGAGAAGGCAGAAATGGACGGAAAATGAGGAAAAATCTTTATTCTTTAAATTGATGACAAAAACTATTAGCTTTAAATAACCCATCATTAGTGATTGGTTATTCCTAGTTCAACAATAGAATTCCCTAATTATAAATATATCATTAATCAAATAATGAACCTCGGTTGGTACCTACTTTGGGTTGGGCTAATGGAGCTTTGATTTCGAAATTGGAATAAAAATCTATTTCACTCATCGGTATTCTTTTATTTATTTTAGTTGACGTTCCGCATATAAAAACGTCGTTGAATCGGCTGGAGAGACACGCGATAATTGTTGTATTCTAAGTTGTTTATTCATGGGAACGACTTTGACAGAATGGAGATCAACAAAGGTAAATAAATTATACGATTCTTCAATTTACTTATATAATGTTATCAGGGAATTGTAACACCTAGAACCGATAAATGTCGTGTTGTAAGCTAGAGATGCACAACAGTTGCCACTTGAAGTATTCAAATATTTTCATATGTCAGGAGCCCTACTTGCGTTATTTTTAATATATCATATAATAGAAGTTTTCCCATTTCTTATCATTTTTCATGTTTACGGATAATACTACTATGTTTATGAGAAAATCTGATTAATATTCATATGTCAGGAGCCCTATTTGCGTTATTTTTAATATATCATGTAATAGAAGTTTTCCCATTTCTTATCACTTTTCATGTTTACGGATAATACTACTATGTTTATGAGAAAATCTGATTAATATTCATATGTCAGGAGCCCTACTTGCGTTATTTTTAATATATCATGTAATAGAAGTTTTCCCATTTCTTATCATTTTTCATGTTTACGGATAATACTACTATGTTTATGAGAAAATCTGATTAATATTCATATCTCAGGAACCCTATTTGCGTTATTTTTAATATATCATGTAATAGAAGTTTTCCCATTTCTTATCACTTTTCATGTTTACGGATAATACTACTATGTTTATGAGAAAATCTGATTAATATTCATATGTCAGGAACCCTATTTGCGTTATTTTTAATATATCATGTAATAGAAGTTTTCCCATTTCTTATCATTTTTCATGTTTACGGATAATACTACTATGTTTATGAGAAAATCTGATTAATATTCATATGTCAGGAACCCTATTTGCGTTATTTTTAATATATCATGTAATAGAAGTTTTCCCATTTCTTATCATTTTTCATGTTTACGGATAATACTACTATGTTTATGAGAAAATCTGATTAATATTCATATGTCAGGAGCCCTATTTGCGTTATTTTTAATATATCATGTAATAGAAGTTTTCCCATTTCTTATCATTTTTCATGTTTACGGATAATACTACTATGTTTATGAGAAAATCTGATTAATATTCATATGTCAGGAACCCTATTTGCGTTATTTTTAATATATCATGTAATAGAAGTTTTCCCATTTCTTATCATTTTTCATGCTTACGGATAATACTACTATGTTTATGAGAAAATCTGATTAATATTCATATGTCAGGAGCCCTATTTGCGTTATTTTTAATATATCATGTAATAGAAGTTTTCCCATTTCTTATCATTTTTCATGTTTACGGATAATACTACTATGTTTATGAGAAAATCTGATTAATATTCATATGTCAGGAACCCTATTTGCGTTATTTTTAATATATCATGTAATGGAAGTATTCCCATTTCTAATCATTTTTCATGCTTACGGATAATACTACTATGTTTATGAGAAAATCTGATTAATATTCATATGTCAGGAGCCCTACTTGCGTTATTTTTAATATATCATGTAATAGAAGTTTTCCCATTTCTTATCATTTTTCATGTTTACGGATAATACTACTATGTTTATGAGAAAATCTGATTAATATTCATATGTCAGGAACCCTATTTGCGTTATTTTTAATATATCATGTAATAGAAGTTTTCCCATTTCTTATCACTTTTCATGTTTACGGATAATACTACTATGTTTATGAGAAAATCTGATTAATATTCATATGTCAGGAACCCTATTTGCGTTATTTTTAATATATCATGTAATAGAAGTTTTCCCATTTCTTATCACTTTTCATGTAATAGAAGTTTTCCCATTTCTTATCATTTTTCATGTTTACGGATAATACTACTATGTTTATGAGAAAATCTGATTAATAAACGTGGCGCATTCATTATGACAGTATATTTTAACGTTTACAACATGATGTTAACGAACGAATTATCGAATGCTAATAACCTGTATCCACGGATGAGATATTTGCGAGATTTATGGTTAGAGACAATCTCTGAAATACGTGTTCTTAAGGGACAATTTTCGGTATAGTCAGTGTGTGCAAAACATCCCGTACCATGTCTTAGAAATTTGACTGCTGTACGTATGCCTGCTGTACATCTGACGTCAAATATCTATCAACTGGCAGTTGAGGTTTAGTTCAACACAAGGGTAAATTTGATTATCCAATTGCCATGATTGCTGTTATAACAATTATGCTCGCAGAGCCTAGCAATGAAAATTGAAAATCTTAGAATTGTGTGTTTAATATGACCTTCTTTAGATTCACTGCCCAAAGACACAGCATTTATTTTTCATTGCCTGGAGTCGCATACTTTGAATTCGCAGGACCTCGCCGTGGTTTAAGTCACTCGTGATCACGAGCCCTATTGAGAAAGTCGCAATAAAATAGCGTTGAATGCTACTGAAGCAAAGTAACCTTTTGGTTCAACACAGACGTAATTTTTAATCATATCAAAATAAGACTGTTCTTAGGTTTTCACGACCACTCAGAATCTTCAAGTTTGTGTTTACTGGGGTATTATGCCGTGTTGTTACGACCTTTCGGGCCTAATAATAATAATAATTAGGCCCGAAAGGTCGTAACAACACGGCATAATACCCCAGTAAACACAAACTTGAAGATATCAAAATAAATCGTAATGTATAAAATATTCAAATTTTCATTCATTATACATTCTTTTAATATTTTAATTTAATAGTTTTCTTTTAACAACGTGTTAATTTCAGTACAAAATAACACATCAAAGTGTTATTTTGTACTGAAAATTACGCTTTTAGGGTGTACCTTAACCTTTAAATCATCTAAGTATTGACTCTGAGAAAAAAAGAACAAAAAAGGAAAAAAAAAGTAGACTCTTAGAAAGTCTGTTACTTAATAAAAGTGGGATGTATGATGTACGCAAAGAAAGCGACCTTATTATGCTTATGTAAACAAGTCAAAATTGATGGTATTTGAGGTGGAAAGTAAGACAACGTGTGGTATACTAGTAGGCAATGAATGTTTGAAACAAGTAGATGAGTTGGAAAGATTACTTGGAAAGATTGAGAAAGATAGAAGAGGAAAGTTTGAGAAAGATATCGAGAGGAGAGTGATTGCGGGGAGTAGGTTGAAAGGTGCTTTGAAATAATTTGATTAGAAATATGACTACCGAGGCAAGAATAGTACATAATGGAATTATCGTACCAACACTTTGGATGTTTGGACGTGAAGCCTGGAGCTGGCAGAAGAGGAACGAAAGTAGGCTGTATGAGTGGCAAATACATTTAGAGTAAAGAATGAAAATATTAGGAATTAATGTAAAGCTGATCTGGGCATTATTAATAGAATTAAAAAGGGTCGCTCAGCTGGTTTGGGCATGTTGAGCGAATGAATGAGGAAAGATATATAACGTAAGTGTTGGCGGTGCCAGAAAGAAAGAGCGACCGTGGAAGACGTGTCACGACCAGATTAACCAGATATATACTGGAAGATGGTCCCGTTAGAAGATTCAACAACCGTCGAGCTTGCTTGCCAAAATGTGTGAATGCGGATGAGGCGAGTATTAATTGTTAGGACAGAAAAGTGTGGCGCTCTATCCTCTCTGTTTACTCCCACGGGGAGACGGAGTGATGGTAACTAAGTAAGTAAGTAAGTAAGCGGCGTCAAAGTTTGCATTTTTTAAAATATTTTTTTGTAATAATGAAAAATATCTATATTTTTTAAAATATTAGATTATCGTGAAAGTAATTTATGTCGAATATTACAAATTCATTCGCTTTGATACATGCCACATAAAATGATTATAACCATGCAAAAAATTGAATAATATTTTTTTGTAGGTAAACATAATGTAACAGAGATAGTCCACGACACTTACTGTAGATAAATTTCAATTTCTTTTTCCGTATTTATTTTCCTGATTTTCTAACGCACATGGAAATAAGTAAATTTTTTATTTTTCAACGTGCAGGATCTATTATTTTTTTATCAATCATTAACCATCTATCGGCCCGATTCTGAAAATGACAATGTCTGGATCTTTAAGATCTTTATCCCAACACTTAATAGACGATAATCAAAATTAAAAATGTCCAGAGCGGATTTTGTAATTCTACGGCTCAAATACACTTATTAAAAGATGATATAAGAAAGATTGTTTCTTACAAACGTATTCATTTCTTCATCCACAGCGTCCAGATGAAATATGGCTAAACTTGTCGAAACCGCGTTCGGCTTTACCGCGTATTCAAATCTTCCCATCTTGACATTTTTTGACAGATATGTCTGGATCTTTATCCCAACACTTAAAAGACGATAATAAAAATTAAAAATAAACGAGACATAGCTTTACGTCGGTGTTTGTTTTTGTAAGTTTCTACATGAGATAGATATAGAGGGAGGGAGAAGGATGTAAATTGATATCTGTCAAAAATCAAGATGTGAAGATTTGAATACGCGGTAACGTCGAACACGGTCATGACAAGTTTAGCCATGATATTTCATCTGGACGCTGTGGATGAAGAAATTAATACGTTTATAAGAAACAATCTTTCTTATATCATCTTTTAATACAGTGTATTTGAGCCGTAGAATTACAAAATCCGCTCTGGACATTTTTAATTTTTATTATCGTCTATTAAGTGTTGGGATAAAGATCATAAAGATCCAGACATTGTTATTTTCAGAATACGGATGTATGACTGATATAATAAAATAACAGATCTTGGTAGATAATTCTAGTAGATAGGTTTTTTGGTGCCTTGAGACACAGCGACGCCTAGTGCACGTGGAGACGACGAGCTCGCTTAAATCCGAGCACTAATGGATTTTATACTAAACTAGCTGGTTGGCCCGGCTTCGCTTGGGACCATAATTCGGTTAGCATAGAATTGTGTTGACGTCTCCTTTTTGCTGGTTTCGGCACCTGTGATTGCCTTGCTGAACAGTCTTCGCTTTGCCAAAATATCAACAGATATTTCGGCGCATAATCATAACACTCTAGAGAGAACTTTCCCTACCTTGTAGAGCATTCCGAAATCTTATAGAACTTTCTGGAATCTTCTACAACTTTTCTTTTCCAGAACCTTCTAAAGCACTATAATTCTTTCTGGAACCTTTAGACCCACCGACGCACTCCTCCACTCAGTTTGGAACCTTATAGATCTTTCTGATAGCTTGTAGAACTTTATCCTTCCAGAACTTTCTAGAGCATTCTAGAACCCTCTAGAACTTTCCGGAACCTTTCAAACTCCCTGACACACCCTGTAACTCAGTTTGGAACCTTATAGATCTTTCTGAAACTTGAGCATTCTGGAACCTTCTCTTAATCTTCTGGAACCTTCTAGACTCACCGATGAACTCAGCTACTCGGTTTGGAACCTTATAGAAGCTTTTTAAACTTTCTTTCCAGAACCTTCTAAAGAATTCGAGAACCTTAATGAACATTCTGGAACCATCTAGACTTACCGAATTATTCCGACACTCAGTTTGGAAACTTTTAAATTCTTGAACTTTCTCTTTCCAGAAAATTTTAAAGCGTTCGAGACCCTTTATGAACGCTCTGAAAATTAGTAAACTCACAGACACACTCCACCACACTCTTTGGAACGTAAGAGAACATTCTTTAGAAGAATAAAGAATCTTCAACGACGTTCTCCTTCCAGAACATTCTAGAATTTTATTAAACGTTCTGGAACCTTCTACAGTCACCAACACACTACGTCACTTTGTTTGGAACCTTATAGAAGTTTCAGAAATCTTCTAGAACGTTCTCTTTCCAGAACTTTCTAGAGATTTATCGATCGTTCTGGAATCTTCTAGTCTCACTGACACATTCCGCAGTCAGTTTTGAACCTTATAGAATTTTTGGGAATATTCTAGAATGTTCTTCTTCCAGAACTTTTTACAGCTTTATCGAACGTTCTGAAACCTTCTAGACTCACCGACTCACTCCGCCACTCAGTTTGGAACCTTATAAAATCTTCTTGAACATTTTTCTTCCAGAACCTTCTAAAGCATTCGAGAACCATCATGAACGTTCTGTTCTAGACTCACTGATACATTCCGCCACTCAGTTTGTGACCTTATAGAACTTGCGGGAATATTCTAGAACCTTTTTCTTCCAGAATTTTCTAAAGCAATATCGAACGTTCTAGAACCATCTAGACTCACCGGCACGGCACACTCCGCCATTCAGTTTGGAACCTTATAGAACTTTCTTGAACTTTCTGCTTCCCGAAACTTCTAAAGCATTTGAGAACTTTCTTGAACATTCTGGAACCTTCTGGGCACATCGACACACTCCGCTACTCAGTTTGGAATTCTAGAACTTTTAGAAATCTTCTAGAACGTTCTCCTTCCGGAACTTTCTAGAGTTTTATCGAACATTCTGGAACCTTCTAGACCACAGACACACTCCGCAATACTGTTTGGAACATTATAAAACTTTCGTGAATTTTCTAGAACGTTCTCCATCCAGAACATTCTTGAACTTTATCGAACGGTCTGGAACCTGGAATCACAGACATGATCCGCCACCAGAATTTTCTAGACGTTTATCGAACATTTTGGGAACTTCTCGACTCACCTTTTAGTCTAGAACCTTAGAGAATTTTTGGGAATCTTCTAGAACACTCCCCTTCCAGAATTTTCTAGACCTTTACTGGACATTCTGAAACGTTCTTGACTCACTGGCACACTTCGCCACTTAGTTTGGAACCTTATAGAACTTTCGGGAATTTTCTAGAACATCCTCCCTCCAGAACTTTCTAGAACGGATTTTTCCGGAACCTTCTAGACTTATCGACATAGTCGGCAGGCCGTTCTGGAACAATCAGAAGAATTCGCGGCCTTCCCATAACAAAACAATCTGTTAGAATGCACATTTTCGTCACCCACTCCCACCCACGCTCAGCCACCTCCAACCCAGTTTACCCTCTTCCGCTATTCATTCAAAGATTGTATCTCGTGGCGACTCATATAAAACCATTATTAATACTTATTGAAGTTCCCTTTTAATTCGAATTACCTGTTCTTATCAGTTTGCATGTGGAATGAAATAAAAATTAAATTCAGTCGGGACCAACGTACGAGATACCGCAGCTGTCTGCTTCATCAATGCTAAATGGTAACGTCAAAATGCATTCAATTTTTTGATTGATACATAATGTTGTTTTTGATCGACGCACTCTGCAACTAAACCTCCACTCGTGATTTTATTACTAATTTATTGGCTGAATTATCAGCTGGATAAAGTATTCCAAGAAATATTGGGACATCAGTGTATGTATTTAATGGCATGCGATATTATTTTCTTTATCATTTACGGAAATCATGGCTTTAATTTAGTACGCCATTATTGAACTACATGTAAGAGCAATTAACATTGTTGTTCTGTGACTTGTTTCATTAAAATAAAATAAACTAACACAATTAAAACATTTATAATGTCACGAGAATTTGCGAGTGCAAAATTGATAGTACACACATTTAACAATTATTTCGACAAACGATCGCTGGGAGACATAACCTCATGTTAATTATTTTAAAAGGCTGTCAACCAAAATTCAAAAACAATAAAATATAAAACAGTAGGTATATCGATCATTAGAAAAATGCGAGAGACATGTTTTTTTATGTTTTAGTTTTTTTTTTATGTTGCCTAGTAGTTAAATTTTAATGTTGCTTTATAGTTAAATTATGAAATCGATGGCTTAGGGCCGATTGTATCACTTAGTTAACAATGACAGTTTAAACTGCGAATCTTGTTAAGCCGGTGCGCCTGCCTTCACCTTTCCACATTTTCAACTATACTGTGGTACATTCATAGAAAGTTATCAAAACCTAATGTAGAAAACAAATTTTCTACGAACAACAATACCTAACAGCAAAATTCATTTGGAGTTGCGGTAAACTCCATAATAACCCGACAAAAAAAGTGTTGTTCGGGTTTTAAGTAGAGTATTTTCCTGTTAAGGATATACCATAGAATCAGTTGATAGTTAGAAAAAAACTGTGGCATCCTTTATAATTTTGTACGTTTGGACACTGTAATGTCGAAAAATGGAATAAAAATGTTTTGATGATAAACGTCAAGTGTCAGACGACAGGTGTCAAGAATCGAGGGTAGTGCGCATGCGCACCGAGATCTACGTCGTCGCCAACTATAATCCAAGTTGATACAACCGGTCATTAGACGAAAACAAAACAAAACGAAAACACGAAAAACAAAAACCTACGAACAAGTCGTCAAGATCTATGAAATAGGACTATCTTGCTGGTATCCTAGAATGGTGCTCGAACCACCGATAAGCAGATCACTAGGCAAGCCACCATTACACCAATTACATAAATAAATTTATAAAATATAAAATATATACTTAAAATATGTTCGCTTTATATGTATCTTATAGTATTTATATCATGTCCACGAAGATGTGTAAGAACGCTCTAATTAGTGACTATAATATAACCTCAAAAATTCTAGCAACTACGAATTATTTGCCCAAATAACCAGTATGTGTTGTATACAAAGTAATATTTAATTTAATTAGAATATACTTTGTTTTCACTATTAATTAGTTGAAAATCCCAACATGTTTCGGGGCCAATGGTATCTTCGTTTTGATTGAATGGGGATCAAATTGTGATTGAATCGGAATACAACATATACTAATAATTATAAATTGATGTATAGACAATAACAAAATAAAAATAAATATATGCAAGATGAATAAATAATTAAGTACTAATATGAGAATAAATTTAAAAGAAAAGTATCTTTGAAAAGGACCTGGTTATTTATAATATTCAATTTCCTTTTAACACTTTTTCTTATTTTCATAATTTCTTACGCATCCAACTGTAATCCTGGGTAGTTTGTGTACAAAATTTGTCAACTTTTATTAATATAAAAAAAATATCAATTTCAAAAGATGATGAGCGATAGTAAATATGTATACAATTTATGGTGTAAATAAATTTAACGAAGCATTAATTGATTTTTAACCCAAGAATACTGCCTAAACGGTAGGTACATTATAATTGAGTGATTCGAAAATTTCCCAAATGACATTATAACGATTGACGTCTTCGGCGTTTCCTGACGTATCGTGCACGCACAATTTGATAAAGAAATGTTCCCGCACGAGGATGTCCAGCGGCGTGGCCGGGTGGTGGGACGGGCCGACTGGGTTTCGGGGTAAACGCCGGGCGAGTGAAGCGAGGATGGGCAGTCGCAGTCAGCCTCTCCGAACGACAGTTGCGGTCGCAAGTGGCCCAGTTATCAGTCGCCAGCTCCGCCGCCGGCTGCGCTCCGGGACGCCCCCCGATCGCTCTCGAATCGTCCGATAGTTGCATTTCCACCGTTCCCATCAGTTGTAGTTTCGCAGTGTTTGGAAATATCAAGGAAATATCAAAGCATCCCCACAATAGACTATTTTGGACCATCAAAACTTTTATTTGGACCGAGTAAGTTTGATCGAACAGTTAACATTTTAATATTTACCGCGCAAGTAATAAATTAGAGAGCTTTATTTAATTTCTAAACCGGCTTGTTTTGGCATTTTTTGTTTTTGTGAAAATGTATTATTGAAGTTAAAGGCACAAAAGGCTAATGAGAATACGGTATGTGTTCGGATTTTTATAAGTGCGTGATCCCCGATAGAGTGAAAAAAATCTGATTTAAAAATTAATATGTTAAATGTAATTTTTTTAATACTTGCGCCCACAAAATATAAAATAGGCGAGAAAATTGGAACACAGTGGAATATACTTAAGTGACATTTATAAAGCAGTTAAAATTATTCTTGAATAATTAAATGCCATAATAAACAAAACGTACTTTTTCACAACAGATTATATTTTTTTTTAAATTCGTTTCTAACCGAGTATTTTCAAGTAAAAACGTCTTTTTTAATTAAGCGCAGATATCGTACTTCTTGATAGTACTTAGTTTGACTTTTCATAACTATTATAAATTAACAAGCTCGTAATAATTATTTTAAACGACTCAAACCTATCGGAACCAGCCGTGGAACCAGACCGTATACCAATCAATTTCCGTTAGTTGATGCCTATATATTTTGCGACTTGCGACCCGAAACATCAATTTTTCATTATTGAAATCGGGGCATTCAACTCTACTGGGAGAAACGAGTTTTCAGCTAAAATCTAAGTATATTATACTATTGTCAACATAAAAATAATAATTTACATTAACTGAGTTAGTAAGAATGTTTCCTTGTTGTTATGGAGAATGTATTTTCTGGTTTTCACCTCAGGAATGTGCCATATTTCCAGTCGTCGCAACTAATTCATTTTTAATGGAATTAGACATTTATTTTGGTTCGGTGGTTCTTAATATGTTCACGCATTAATAAAGTACGTGTCATAAAATTTTTCTGGTAAAACTTTAAAATATATTTAATTTGCAAAATTTGAATTTATATCGTATCAATAAAATGACTTTGCTCACAAATTTTTATTAAAATACTGGTACCACGCCTATTCTTACGCGACATTTTGTAGGCATGACCGATAAATATTCATCTTTTTGTGATAATTACGTCTATGAAATTATTGATTTGCAACGAATTTAATAATATTTAAATCATCTCTTTTATATGACATTTTGTCTTTTAAAAATATTACTTAATTTAATTAAGTTCTTCAAAGCCTCGAACTGAACTGGTTTTTGACTTTTTTTCAGTCGCATCATGCACTTTTAATCGATAATTTTTGATGATGTACCAAATGCATTTTTGGATATGTAGTACCATAAAGTAAAAATTGTACAGAGTTGAACTGAACTCCTTCTTAGGTGAGGGGATTGGGACACATATTTCAGTAGTTAAAGTATTTATTCTTGCATACTTATATCTCGCGGTAAACATGCACAATGCACGTTGTATTTTTATTTATTTTTTAATTTCGTTACAAACTTCTTCGAGTAAACCCGTATTTGTGTAATAAAGCGCGACTTGTTTACTAAGGCATTTTACTATTTCAGAGTATTTAGTTTGACCTTTTCATAATTGTTTAAAAATTTACAAGCTCGTAGTAATTTTTTTAAACAGCTCAAATCTACGTGTATTGGAACCAGCCGTAAAACCAGATTGCGTAACATGAAATTTAGGTTAATTCAGGTCTATATATTTTGATAGTATGTGTGTAAATATAATCTGTGCTTTTCTGAAAATAATTATATTGGGATGTCAGATCTTTATCCCAACACTTAACAGACGAAAATTAAAATAAAAAATAAACGAGACGTAGGTGTATGTCGGTATTCGGTGTTCGTCGTACTTGAATAAGAAGATGTGTATACTTTCACGTATGTCTCTCAAAGTAAAAACCTTTATTTGCGATGTCCGATTTCTTCGGTCGGTTCTGACAGCTGCCCTCCGCCGCAAACGTAACCTCACAATTCTCATGTTTCGACTAAAATTACATGAAATAAATACTAATGCTGTATTTAAAGCTTATAATTTCTTATGATTTCTTCTCCCACAGCGTCCTGATGTAAAATTATGGCAAAATTGTCGTTGTTAAGTTGGACCATAGAAAAGAGAAATATTGTTGGATAATATTTATATTTGACGTTTGACGGATAACCGTTATGTACTTCTTTCTCCCTCTGACCACACCATGGACGTATCGTTTATTTTTATTTTTTATTTTCGTCTATAAAATGTTGGGATAAAGATCCGACATCCCAATATTTCTGTTTTCAGAATAGCACAGTATGTGTATCTAAATTGAAAAAATATATTTGAAAAATGTATCCAATGCTTACTGCGCAGAATGCATCGATTTTTCTGGAACACGAATTGAAGCAAATGTTGAACATAGTAAAGGAACTTAGGTGCACGAAATGTGTAGTTCACGGCAGAAGCACGCGACTCGGGTGATCGATCTGTGTACAGGCATTGCTACACACATGCACACTCCACTCGCCGACCTGCAACACTGTTACATTGTCCTAGGGGCACCTCCTCCCCTCCTCTGGGGTCAGGGGGTGGGGTGGCGGTGTTTACATCATACGATGTGTTTACCAAACACGAAAGGTACAAAATCCCAATTATATATATTTTTTCCTTTTTTAAATATTTTCTTTTTATCTTATATTTTTCCTCAGGAACCGACATATAAAAGTACCGTCATTTTTGACGATGTACAGATATTAATAAATAAATATACAATTACAAGGGAATTGTAAGTTACTCTCTACCCTGAAGTCTTTCTACGCTTCGTACCATCGTCAGTATTTTACTATGCAGCAGTGCGAGTTTACTGTTTTCTGATGGCTGTAAAATCTAATACGGCTTTAAGTGTCAGTACCTAGTGATATTAATTATTATGAAAATATTAATTTGCAACCGGCTAGCTATGCAGAAAGTAATAAAAATTTTCAGTATACAAATTCACGTAAACCTTAAGTGATGAATTATCGTTTTAATATAATACTAGCTGTTCATACCCGGCGTTGCACGTTAAGAGTTAGGGATTAAGTTTAAAATAAATTTGTGAGGGTAAACAAAGTTTCGATTCGCATCGAAAATATGTCAGGGGGAGGGAATAGGTAAGAGAATAGGGGGGAAATGTTGCTTATGTTACCCGCCGAGTCCTAAAGAATAAGTTTCCAAATTTTGAGTCCGATCGGTCAAACGGTACAGATTTGCATCGAAAATATGTCGGGGGGAGAGGAAGGGGTATGAGAATAAGGGGGAAATGTTGCCTATGTTACCCGCCGAGTCCTAAAGAACAAGTTTCCAGTTTTGAGTCCGATCGGTCAAACAGTACAAATTTGCATCGAAAATATGTCGTGAGTAGGGGAAGGGGTAAGAGAAAAGGGGGAAAATGTTGCCCGCCGGGTCTTAAAGCATTAGTATGCAAATTTTGAATCGAATCGGACAAACGGCGTGGATTTGTATAGAGACAGACAGACGTTGAGTTTTATAGGTATAGACTAGTTTCACTACCTGGCTTTAACAGAATTTTATTTCATCGTATACTTCATGGAAAAAGTTCTAAATAAATTGATGCTTGTGAAAAGGAAAAAAAAAAACAAATTAATCGAGTTATCACAAATTTTTTAATGTGCTTTTTTTTTTAAATATTCATCTTTCGAAATCTCACTTCATTACAGAAAAGTATGGAAGTAACGATATGATATCGATTACTTTAATATATGATCAAAATGACGTTGCGAGCTGAAAATGGTCACGTGGATCTTGAAATTCTTCATGGAATAAACTGTGTAAATATCATAATGCCGAGTACACCATTTCGAGAGGTTTTTCTGCTTTTCCATTACGCTCATGACGTTTTATTTTCGTTACGTGACATATTCCTGTCCTGATCCTTACATTCGTTTTTAGTATTCAAGGTACATTCTGGATACTGTTTACTTCAACACTTTTTAGTACTCACAACACAAATAGTACCTACGTAAATATTTACAATAATATATATTTCCAATGGATTATCGATGTATTGAGGAATATATATTTATATACAAAAAGGCAAGTGCAATAATATGAATATAATTTCATGTAGTGTTAAAATACGAGTTTTGCGGATACGAAAAACTGCAGTAACACCATTTTTCCTACGCGGTCCAGTCACAATAATCGCGAAATATGATGCTTATATTTTTTTCGCGATCTTCGGAAGTCTGCGTCTTCTTTTGTGTAGACTCATTCAAAGCATTAGAACTCGGCTAATCTTTAATTTATTCGGACATTAAATACTAAAGTGTTTTTTTTTTAAATAGTATTGTTATATCAGGCGCGCATGAGTTTGCGTTTTTTCAATGTTCTGATATTTTTGCAAATAAGTTAGACAAATGTAGTGAATATTAAAATAACATGAATGTTTAGTTTTTAATACAAACTTTTTTATCCTACGAATTTGAAATTGTGAACCAGTATTTTAAATACATTAGTACATTTTGAAGAATATATCCAATGGATTTTTGTCGGATAATAAAATAAGTGACAAATTATAAATTACTATTTTCACTATCCGGCTTTGCTCGTGATTTGGATTCTTTAAAAGAATAATTTCATGTTTCCTTATATAGCACTGAATAACGTTAAATACTATACTTTTTCATCGCGACTATGCTTTCTCAATACATTAATTGTTATTTCTTTTTTGATAAAAAAATTAGAGGTGCATACACGGAATACATATAATCTTCAAACTAAGCTTATTGCCTGTACTACGAACTAACTTGCTAACCTCCTAGAGCAGAGCTCGAACCACCAACCACCGGATCACTGGACGAGAGTCAACCACTAGACCAACGAGCTACATAAACTAATTTTTCTTTAAATTCTACGCAAACAGTAAAGAAAATGTTTTCAATTTATAGAATATATTAATTTTTCAGGACTTTGTTCTTATTAAACAATTTAAATTTAATATTAGGTCCTTACATATGAAATTGGCGTTTTGCCGTACTGCCAATTTGATCTCAAATATCTTCTCTTTGGTTAGGAATTCCAAATCCAAATTTATATAGCTATTTACTCATGTATTTGTGTTTTGAAAATTATAATTCATTTGTTTTTTCCTCAATTGTTTTTTTCTTTGCGTCACTCAGTTTACAAATGAAAAACTTGAAATATCGCGTTATTTACGAGTACGAGTTCCACCGTGGCACCAGTGCTGCAGAAACGGCTCGAAGGATTAATGATGTGTATGGCGACGGTGCCGCAAAAGAAAACACAGTGCGTTTTTGGTTCCAACGTTTTCGTTCTGGAAATTTCGACCTGCAGAACAAGCCCCGTGGACGGCCGGAGACCAAAGTTGATAATGAAGAATTGAAGGCTATTGTGGAAGCGGAATCCATCGCAAACCACATCCGAGTTAGCTGCAGGCTGCGGTGTTAGTGATAAAACTGTTTTAATCCACTTGAAGCAAATTGGTAAGGTGAAAAAGCTTGAAAGGTGGGTACCTCACGAATTGAGTGAAGCAAATCAACAAACGCGCGTTGACTGCTGCGTTGCATTACTCAACCGGCACAATAATGAAGGGATTTTAAATCGAATCGAAAGTGGATCCTGTACGATAATCGGAAGCGCTCATCGCAATGGCTGAACCCTGCCGAACCAGCCAAACCATGCCCCAAGCGAAAATTGACTCCAAAAAAGTTACTTTTGAGCGTTTGGTGGACTAGTGCTGGTGTCGTTCACTACAGCTTTCTTAAATCTGGCCAGACGATTACGGCAGATGTCTATTGTCAGCAACTGCAAACCATGATGGAAAAGCTAGCTGCTAAACAACCGAGGCTGGTTAATCGCTCTAGGCCACTGCTGCTTCATGATAAAGCTAGACCACACACTGCACAACAGACGGCTACCAAATTAGAGGAGCTTCAATTGGAATGTCTAAGACATCCACCGTACTCTCCGGACCTTGCCCCAACAGATTACCATGTTTTTCGAAATTTGGATAACTTCTTGCAAAGGAAAAAATTCAACTCCGATGGGGCAGTCCAAACCGCCTTCAAAGATTTTATTGATTCCCGTCCGAATGGTTTTTTTAGTAAAGGTATCGATGAACTACCTATGAGATGGCAAAAGTGCATAGATAGCAATGGTACATACTTTGATTAAATAAATATATTATAATAATAAAAAAATCGGCTTTATGTTCCTCCCATACTAAACGCCAATTTCATATGTAAGGACCTAATAT